>MU227986.1:915094-925766 GCA_018584345.1 Thuja plicata | reverse complement strand
TAGGTTCCTTTTCATGACTGCTCTCCTCATTAGGATTTAGTATCTCACTCCATATTTTATGTGTTTCTTCTTCAAGCTCTATAAGTTTCTCTTTAAGAAATTTATAAGCTCTCAACTTGGGTGAGAATATTTTTGTATATTTATCCATGACTTCATTGATTTCTTCTCTTGTTCATTCAGGAGGCATGAGAGAAACCAGTACTCTTTCTCTTATCCTCTTCTCCTCATGAAGTGCAAAAGTGAATCTAGAAGAAATTCTATCTAATAGCTCTTGTGGAACATCATGGTTAGAGAAGTGTAGTGGGACATAATAGTGTCTGCACATCTTAGCAATAAGTGTATCTTCAATATTATTATGTTCTCCATTATCCCATCTTAACAGTTTCCTAATCTTAGGATGTGCAACAGATGTAGCTTCAGAAATGTTCTTACAGATTTCATCAATGTCCTCAGTGGGTGATGTAACCTTTGTTGTCACTTTTTCTTGTTTCATAGTGTCAAGTTCATCCATTATTGAATCCTCTAAATCCTCATCAGTCTGAACATATTTCCTTCTTTTGGTAGGTTCCCTAGCTGGTTGTTTTGCCTTTTGAGGTGTAGGTTTCCTCTTATACACCTTCCCTTTTACCATGGGAGAAGGAATTGCATCTTGTGTTGTTTGACTTCTTGTTCTAGACTTCTTAAGTGGAGGTGGAGGTGGTGAATTAGACTTCTCTTGCCCTGATTCATTTGGCTCTAATGTATCACCGATGGGAAGCTGATCCTCAGTGTGTTCATCCTTACTCTGTTGTTCCTCTTCACCTTCACCTTCTTCTTCTCCTTCAGAAGATATTTTCAAAATCTTTTTAGATTCTTTACCATTCTTTTTGACTGTTTTACAGCCTTCTTTACAACAAGATTTGTCTTAATCTTTAGTTTGGCCTCTTCATAAGTACCAAATCTTAATTGCTTATTGTCAATGGGTTCATTTAACAATGATTGAATGCATTCATTTTCTAACCCTATTTTGATTTCGTAATCCAACTTTGAAAGCCATGATTTCCTTGGAACTACAACTTGTATGTAAGTGAAATCTGTATCCACCATGAAACATATCTCTTCTCGGTGTTCCTCTATCAGACTCTTAGGAATTCTAGTTCTTGCTTGTAGCATTTCCTTAATGGTTTTGAAATATTTATGCATTACATTGTCAAAATTTGTACCAAGTGTTTCTACGAATTCACTTATCTGAGTGGTAATGGGTCTACTTGTGTCCCATGTAACTTTTCCTATGGAAGGAAAGTATTCTTCAAAATAAAAGAATATACACATTATGAGGAAACCAAACTTAGAATTGTTTGTCTGTGAAGACCTTATTGTGCACATGTTCTCCTCAAATTGATGTAATAGGATCTCTGCTAGATCCATCTTCTTCCCCTATTTTATAATCTTATATGATGTTCTCATGGCAGTACTAGATATGTTGTTCATTCTGCATGCTTGGAAAATATTGTATCCAACAACACATGCTTCAAACTTCAGTTCTACATCGGTAATGGTGTTGACCTTTAGTGCTCTTTTGTCAGATTTAGCACCAGTTAGTTTTTCAACTTCTGCCAGAGATGGGTGCTTGTGAGCCCGTGGTTTATCATTTGTAGGATAACCAGTAACCGCGTGTATAAAATCCTTTGTTATAGCCTTTGGCTTGTTTAGCCATAGAGTGTTGTCGTGAACTCTGCTAAGAACAATCTTTATCCATTCCATACTGAAAACCTTGGGAAAATTTAGTGCATTTGTGAGTCCCTTTACTTCCAAGTGTTTATGCTCTTCTTTGAGCTTTCCAACATCATCACACAGTGCCCTATAGGTGTTATCAAGGTCTAGATCTCCTACCTCCGAGATCTTGCAGTGTATGTAGGACCTTACATCCTCTACCAGTAAAACCCTAGGTGGGATTCGGGAGAATGCTCAGGAATTTTCAGATTGAGAAGCTATCTCAGGGTGTAGCTTGTATTTGGGTTTAGCACACGCTCCTCTGTTGACAAGCTTCAAGGGTTTCTTCTTATCTTCTTTAATTTTCTCTACCCTAGAATTCGATGCCATCGTGTTTACAATTTAGGGATTTTCCTAAATCAAAATAGTGCTATCAGTGAGTGTATTAACTTACTGATTCTCTGTGACTACCTATGAATTTGAATGCTTCATGTCAAGTTAACTTATGATGGGTCACTTTTCAATTTTCTCTCAAATCGCTCTAGTCTGGTCTGCTCTTCTCAAAAATTGTGGGCGTGAAAATGATTTTACTCGTCGGGATTTTATACCTTTTTGTGCCCTAAGTTGTCATTAATGCTTACCAACTCGTCAGTTTATGAAGATTGATTTCATTGGTAAAGACATTCATAACATCTCTGGTGTTTGTGCCAAGTGTCGGGGTAGCTAGTGGTTTTGGAGACTTCACCGATGATTGTCGGTGAGGTTGTGAAGACAACTTTTGTTGATTTAATGTTCATCGATATCTGTCGGTTTACACTTAGCTTGTGTAATGACCGATACATTCCGGTAAGTAATACTAACTTTTCTATGTGTTCACCGATGAAAATTGTGCCCAATAACCGATGGTTTCTTTTCAATAGTTTAGCAAATGACAATATATTTCATCTTTATTCATACTAATGTTACAATATGAACTATATATGATGGAACCAATGTATAATGTAACTTTTCATAATGCAGTTCCATACTTACTTGTGCAATCTAGTTGGATGTAGTGATGTCACTAGATCCATTGGATGAGGTGGCACCATTTGCATTGCTTGTTCTAGCACCTTCAGTGTTTGTGGCTTTTACCCACATCTTGTTTCTCATTCTCTTGATGTCATCAATGGTATTTCCATTGGGATGTATACTTGTGTCTGTCAGTCGATCTTTACAATCTTTTATTACATGTCCAACCTTATAACAGTGTAAACATGCCATACCTGGATTGGTCCAACCTCTTGACCTTCTGGTCCATTTTCTCATATAGTTGGCAGCAATATGACCATACCTTCCACATGTTGTACAGTTTACCCATGTGTTATAGTCCCAAACATATGAGTTACCTACTCTTACTAGTTTGTAGCTTTTATCAGTTTCCTTTGGTGTCCATGCCTTGTTGTTCTTTTTCCAGCATTCCTTATGTGTATGCCCATTCATTTTGCATGTAGGACAATATTTGTCCATATAGGTTTTTCTCTTTGGATTTATCACTTTAGATCTACACTCATGTGTTGTGTGTCCTTTCTTTTGACATTTATAACAATTACCAATAAAAGTAGATTGTTCTTGAGAAATACCTTTCATTTTTCTTCTACATATGTTTGAGGTGTGGCCTGGTTTTCCACGGTGATTGCATGACAGCTTCTTGGATCTTGGGGTTGTGAAAGCATTCCTCTGATCTAGTTGATTAGAGGATTCACCATTCTCATTGTACCCTAATCCTATGTAGTTGTTGACTCTCCTTTGTCCATCAAGAAAATCATCCATCTTTTTGTTGCTATCCTCAGCCTTTTTGATCAATTTGTTGTGTTGATTCTGGACTTTGATTTCATGCTTCAATTTATCATTCTCTTCTCTTAGCTCACCTATGATCTATATTCTTTCAATGAGTTCTATATTTAATCTATTTTCTTCTTGACTCATAAGAATTATCTGGTTTGTAACCTCATGGTGATGCTCAGTGAGTCTTTGAATATCTAATTATTTCTCTTGTAGCTTCTCTGTAATTTTCCTCCTATCATCAATGGCTAGTGTTCTTTCATTTTCAGCTTTTCTTGCATCATTCATTACATCAATCATTTTTTCCATTTGAGTCTCTTTACCAATTTGTAGCATCTTGATTTGATCTTTCAGATGTAGATTGATCTCTTGTATACTTGTAATTTCTTCACTTGATGTGTCTGAAGCTTTGCTCATTGATGATTCTGTTGTTTCAAAGTAATCTATTATATCCAATTCTTTGTTGTCTTTCTCATTCAGCCTAGTTACCATAATCTTTCTTTCATCAAGAAATTTTCTCAATTTTATTCTCGCCTCCTTAACTGCTCATATTTTATTTGCATCTCTAACTGCTCATTCTCAATAGTCATGTCCAGTCTAAACTTGTCCATTGCTCTGATCTTTGCTCTCAAGTCTTTAAGATTTTCAAGAGAGAGACTTAGCTCTGATACCAATTGTTGGAATTATATTGAGATGATTTACTAAGAGGGGAGGGGTGAATCAGTACCTCTAAAACAATTCTTGGTTAGCTCATTAACCCTTAATCATCAATTTGTAAATTATCTTATCTAACTGTTCATCTTTCTTTATGTATATGCAATCATATCATAAATTCTTTATTATGTAACCATAACAGAAACATTCATGAAAATAGATAACACATAATACAAGATATGATATCGCAGAAAACTCTTGTTAGCAAGTAAAAACTGCGGTGGGGATTGTTACCCACAAGACTTCACTATCTGTAGATAAGAAGGGGACGGTTAAGGCTTACAATTGGTCACTTCTGATGACCTACCTTGTTAGGAGTATTATAGTGGAGACCTATTAAGATCTTCTTCATTTGAAGCTTTAGCAACACTGTTAAGTGTGCACTCTGTTAAGAGATTTGTAAAGAACTGTTAAGTCCACCTTCTACAAAAGGATTTTAGATGTGATGCACTTGTTAGAATGAAACTACATAAGTCTTTGATCTGATGATGTATGAAATCTTTAATTTATGATAATAGATCCTATTAAGCTTCAGACATATAAGTAATCATCCTTCCATGATTGAATAATACCTTTATCTGCTCGTCGGTAGCCTCTGTGTGTTCTTGAAAACTGATGTGATATGTTTCTGAACTTTGCATGAATTCTACCTTCTACTCCTTAGATTCTATTTTTGGCTATCAACAACAATGAATTCATAACTCAAAATTGAGTTTGAACATCTATTTATACTAAATTAGGCTCAATTCTTGATTCATGCATCGTAAGTTAACTCTCAATCCAAGGTTTACAACTTGACCTTGATCTTTAGTTAGATATGCTTTAGATCCATTAGGATGCTTTAAAACATTTACATAAAGCTTGCTTGACCCTCAAGTTATGATTTAAAACAAATAAAAACTCTATAAATAGAATTACATTGCTTTATCCATCGTGTAAAAATCAGATCCACAATTTACGGGTTCTCTAACTGACAGTTGGTTTTCTTGGTCGTCGGTGTTCCTTTCTTGAACTTGTCATCAGATATGCCTTTTCTATTCCTGTCAGGTTTGTTCTAAAAATTGTGTCACTAGTGATGCTTTTATTCGGCGGTGACGCTTGTCGATTCTATACTTAGCATTTTTCATGACCTTTGTGTTATGTAGGGTATGCTCATTTTTCGCTAGTAATGCTAGAAGTCTACCGGTGATCTCTGTCAATGTTTTTCACTAAGTGTACTAATGGAAAAATAATGTCATCACCTATTACTCTGCCTATGGAAGATATGGTTAGTAAATTCTTGGGAGCAACGCTCAAATCAAAGCGGATTAAAATTGAGTCTATGATTGACATAGATGAAAAAATAGGGCATTGGGTTGCTGAGCAAGCAGTTCCTAAAGATGATAAAGATATCAATGAAGCCAATGTTGATGATTTTATGGTCGAGAAGATAGACCTTGGTGTTTCCACCAGGGGAGCGGATTCAAAGCACCTAGAAAAATATACTAAGAAAATGCTATACAGGACCTTCAAAGATGAAAAAGATAAGGAGTTGAAGGCTACGATAAAGAAGTTAGCAGATTTCATATAGAAAATACATGATCCCAACCCCCTACCACTATCTCAAGCACCTCAATCTTTTGATCCTCATTCTCCTAAAGTCAAAAATACTCTGGATCAAATCTAGAGGAACAAACTCATTGTTGTCGTGTTTGACAAATGGATATAAGGTATTAATCTTAGAAATACTAATAGAGTTAGCTGAATGGGATAAAGAAAAGAAAAAGTGGGTCGATGTGATGAATCAAATGGAAGAGATTAAGAAATATGGGATAGTAAAGTTCCTCGTTGAAAAACCAATTCCAGATTTAGATGAAGATGTTCTCTATGTATCCATTAAGAGCATTGAACGGTGAAATTCAGTTAACAAAGCCGGACATGAGGGAGCTACCCATTTGCTGAACGAGCTTACAAATATAATGCAGAAAGATCTGAAGTGTGTTAACATCAATTTGATGAGTGAAGATGGCTAGAATGTTAGAGAAGTAGGGGGAATGACTTATGGGTTTGAAAAAGGACTCTCAACCACAAAGGACAATAAATATTTAACCATAGAAGATTTTACATCGATCACTAACATTGAAGCTATGTTGGTGGTTTGTGTTGATCACTTGGAATCACACAAACAAAAAATTATATTAGTGTGCAAAGACAAGAAGGTACTAAAGCAGAGGATTATCCACATCACCCTGCCACATCATGCCACTATTCTCATTATTTCCAATATGCACAAAGAGTGGAGGAATGCCCATGCCACCAGATCTACTAAGGACCAATCTATGGGCTCTAGCTCATCTGCCACTCCATGATCATGTTCCATCGATCTCAGAGTGTTTTAGAATATTATGCTCATTCTCTTTTTTTAGCAATTCTTTTCAGTTTTAAAAACAATTTTTATCTTGAAGCTCTGGGAGAGTTTTGTGGGCTTTAAGTTGTATGCTTTAAATTGATGGATAGATATAGCCAGAGAAGACTTGGAATTAGCCAATAGTAATTTTAGTAGAAGACATATAAAGACTTAGTAATTTTAATTTTGAAGTAGTTTTTTTGTGAATTTGTCAGGAGATATGCTTTGAAGATATTTTTCTAAAATCAATGAAAGAAAAATTTCCACTTTTATAAATCTGTTGGTTTATATTAGTGAATTGATCTTGGTTGGGGTATCTTTAGTTGGTCAAAAATCTTTCTTGAAGCAAATATTTCTTAGCTTTAGCTTCTAAATAGTTGCAGTTTCATTTCATTGAATATGTAGTAAATTGAAGTTTGTGGGCTTCATAGGATCTATATATATCTTTCCATACAACAGTTGAACATACGTGTATGTGAATCATTGTGAATGCCTTACTTACTTTTAGGTGAAAATTATATTTTTGCAAATGCAATTTTGATCTATTAAAATTCATTGAAAATCTATATGGGAGATGTACCGTAATTCAGAGGATCAATATTATGTACATCTGATCCAACTGTTAGTGTGAAATCAATATTTCCTTTATGGGCTATAGATTAAGGAGTTAGTAGTATAAAAAAGGGATAATTTAATTTACTAACAATTTGGTAGGTATAAATTAAACTATGTCTGCAAATGCAAAGAAGGGTACACATTGCATTGGAAGTGTTGTGGTATTCACTTGAGGAATTATTTCATTTTTTGTGCATGAAGGATGAAGTGGAAGCCTATGCAAGGCATGTGGAATAGGAGCCCACACATGTTTTGAAAACATTTAAAATATTTAAAACATTCAAACAATTAAAAGTGTCTGTGTAGGGGATACTGAGCAACTCACATGTGGAGTTCTTGGAAAGGGAAACACATTTCATAAAGGAGGCATGCATTATGTTCAAATAGGAGGACCTAGCATTGGAGGGACCCCACATGGATAGGAAAATGCCTGTGCAATATGGTAAATAGCATACGAATGGTAATAAGAAGGCAACCTATAGTGCAAAGTCTAGAATAGAAAAAAAGGAAGGTTCTAAACACCAATCATCACAAAGCATGGAGTCATGGCGAATGGTGATGCTGTTTTGTGCATGTAGAAGGCAAGGAGCTTTCATCCCACATGCATGGGGTTGTGATCATTTCAAGTGTTTATGTACAAAAATGCATGATTTATAGTTTAAATTAGAAGCCAAGAGGATACCTAGTGGCCCCTTGGCCAGTGGTATGCAGAAGGTGGTGGGTCCCAAATTTTGGGTACAAAATACAGAAAGGCTTTAAAATCTTCAAAAAAATAATCCCACATTGGTGGTGGGAAGGAATATTGCAGTGTTTATAATTCAAAGCACAAACATAGTGATTTTAAGATGAGCAGGAGGCTTTCCACACCCATGCACAGGTGGTGCATTGGGAAGTGTGCCTAGTTAGCTAGTTACTAAATTTTGTAGGTGAGGTGGTGCACAGGTGACAAGGATGGTGCTAACATGTGTCGAATTGGGTACGATCATGCACTGACATTAGCTATTAGTAATAACTAAGAGGGGGGGTGAATCAGTGGCCTCAAAAATTTATCCAATTTAAACTTTAATCCATCAATCAATACTTCTCCAATTATTAATTCCCTACAAGATGTATACCTTTGAAATACTTGAAACAAATAACTGTTTGTCAATTTACCTTGTCTGTTCTTCTTCTCCTTAATAACCAATAAGTAGTAAAACTTATTTACCGATGCTTAGTAAATATGTAGAGTATACCAGTCAATCCATAAATGCTTATGTGAAATGTAAAACAATAAAGTAATAAACCATACATATATGATACAAGGATTTTAACATGGAAACCCTGTTAAGGGAAAAACCACTGGGACCAGTACCCCAAATTTTCACTCTTCTGAAGTGAGCCCTGTTAGGAGCCAACCCTGTTAAAGGTTACAAACACATGGTTAAGTGCGACCTTGTTAGAGGATTTTTATACATAGTTTGTCACTTAGTATCTGGCATCTATGCTACCATCCTTGAATCAGTCTCTTTACTGTCAATAGGCTTTATGCTAATCTTACTACCATCCTTGAATCAACCTTCTTCTTAGACTGTCAATAGGATTTAGGTGAGACCGATGCTACTATCATGAGTCAAACTTATGGTAATCTGTTAGGATATACCTCAATTACAAAAGATTGTTAAGTCCTACTCTATGAAGAGACTTAATTCTTCAATGGCTAAACTGAAACAAAATGACTTGTTTCTAATGCAACTAAATTGTAGATTTTTAGATCTATTTACTTACAATATCTTTCTGATCAATGTATCAATTCAATTCCTTTGTACTTAACTCTTTCTGCTCTGTGATGCTGTGCTTTTCTGTTCGTCAGTGTCTGCAAAATTCTTTAGCTCTCCCTTAGCTTGATTGATCAGGACTGCATGAAGTTTATCCTTCATCAGTTTCTCTTCAGCATCTTCTATCAATTCACTCCCCCGTGTATCTGATTTCTTTTCAGAAATGAATTATGCTTGTCTCTTATATAGACATGATATTCCTTAATTCTTGGTTCTTGATTCTTGATTCTTGGTGTCAAAAACAATCTAGCCAAATTGATTTGTGGCTTTAACTCCTGATCTATCTCATAGTTCTCTTCTTTCCAACTGTACAAATCACTTACTTAACTATGGTCGAATAAAACAAATAAAACAACCAGTTAAGTCTATCCTTTAGCTCTACCAGCAAGATATTTTGTCATTTTTGATCTCTCTATTTTTTCGGTCAATTCTACAGTTCATTGCCGGTGACAACTGCCAATTCCGTCGGTACAACTTCAGTTAGCTTTGGGATCTCTGTCCGTCGGGCATCATTAGATCTTACTCATCGAGAAACACTATTTTTATCTCGTCAGGAATCTTGTGATTCTACTTTGTCAGGAAATACTGTCTTCTGCTCATCAGGCATCACTGTGACTTTATCTCTATATTTACCAATGGTGTGCACTCTGTCGGTGTAGTCTGTCACTTGGTGAATACTAGACTTTTATGCATTGTTGAAAGAATAACCTCTATTCTATTGATTCTATGAAGTCTTTGGAATTATGTATATGACCATATAGATTATATCAATGTTGACATCAATGACAATACAAACCATTAACTGATTTAATGTCTTGCATCATCTTCAACTTAACATTGTCAAACATTCATTCAGTTGCATGTCATCAATCTCTCCCTTTGGCATTGATGGCAACATAATATATTATCACACTATACTATTTCTAATACAATATGAAATACAATTGTTGAGATTCATCAAATTACCAAATAGTTTGTTTTGATAACCGATAAAATATCTGACCGCCGATAAGCTCTATGTAAGCTTAGATTTGATTCTTGTAGCTTTACTTTTCCTTCTTCTGATGTGATGTGTCCTCTTTGACTATTCTTCTTCTTTGATGTCTTTGTCTTTTGTTTGCAACTTATATACCAATTCTCTCCCTTTGGATATGATCTCACCCTATTTGGAGTAATCTGATAATGAATAGTTTCTGATGATAATATGGATACATTCTCTCCCTTTGACAACAATGCCAAACAAATATTTTACAAATATCTGACATTTTGTCAACCAATTTATTTTTTCCATAATATATTCCTTGAATTTCCCTAATCCATTATCAATATAACAATCTGCTCTGGTGCTCGGTTCTGATATATACCTCTCTGTATATAGATGTAGCTTTGAAGTTCAGCTTCTGCTTGCATCAATCATGATTGATATTCTGATAATATATGGCTGATGCAGCCTTCAATCCTTTTACTAACTGGTAGACATGGGTTTGACCCCTATTATTTTTCTCAGGTACTCAAATGTATCCTTGGATAGTGGCTTGGTGAAGATATCAGCCAATTGTTCTTTTGATTGCACATATTCAAGTATCACCTCCTTTTCTTGAACTTGTTCTCTTAAATAATGATA
>MU227986.1:876950-903742 GCA_018584345.1 Thuja plicata | reverse complement strand
GGAGATTAGATACACTTTCTAAAGTCTATGACAAGTATCAAGAAATTGATAAGACTGAGATACACTCTATGATCATATCTCATATGATCAAGTTCAAGAAGACAGTTCTTGAACTCAAGACAGTGATGGAACTTATTGGAGATCATGAAAAGACATGCAATAGAGGAAGACATGAGGGTAAGAGAAGAAACATTGGATATTCTTCTTCCTGTATGCTCGCATGATGAGAAGGCTATATTATTAGATCTGGTGAAGCCTCATCTCCAAACTAAGACAAGGACCCTACAGATTATGAACAAAGAATATGAGCAAATAGGTAAGGAGACTGAAAAGGCATTTGCACAAGTTTTTATGGATAGACGCATGTATCCACCAACAGCGCCTATAGAAAAAGTTACTCCAAATCCTCCCAAATAGGTTACAAAACTAGTGATTTAGATTGCACCTATGACAGGTCCACAGGTTTCAGCACCCACAGTGACAATAACTTCTGATACAGATAAAGACTCAGAAGACACTATAGTAGTTGACAATGTCAAGATATCCATGACTACATCTGAAAAAGATATGGACAAAGTTGATAAGGCATTTGTAAGAACTGAAGAAATGTGCACTGATGATACCTCTGCACAACAAGATGAAGTTCCCATCAATGATCAAATTGACATAAATGAGGATACTCAAGGTGACAAGACACCAATAAAAGAGAAACTAGTAAAGGTTGAATGCATGGATACAAGTCAGAATACTATATTCTCACCATCCACTCAACCATCTACCTCATTGTTGTCAAGGTTAACTCCTAATTCAGAAAGTTTGGATGAATGGGGAGAAGAAGACCTAATGAAGATCAGTGTTCTTTCTATGGAAAAGGAAAAAGAGAAACAAGTGATGAGAAATCCTTTCTTTTTGGAAATAGTAAACATATTGAATGACTTAGTGCCTGCTGATCAGAAAGTAGCTAAAGCCCAATCAATTGAAGATGTGGACAACATTTTATCAAACTTCAAATTACACTTTATAAGCTTAGTAGACTCTACTACTAAGATTGCAGAAGATGAATACAAGAAGGAGAGACTGAATGATTTGGTAAAGAACTTTACCTTAGATTTGAACTCCTTAAAAATTGGGCAATCCATACTAAAAGAGTTGGCAGCTAAAGGAAAGAGAATCATAGAAAACTGCATGGACAGAGTGAAGTTCACCTCTAAGCACACCAAAAAGGTAGAAGAGGCAGAGTTAATGGTGGATAGCATGAAAAAATTAGTTGAATCATCCATGCAAGACATGAACATATGCAATAATGTCTATCAAGGACAGTTGGATAAAATTGAGAAGGCAAAATTGGAAATCAGCAAGATAAGAATAAGACAAACCCAGTTGATAAATGCACTTGCGCCATCTCTAGTAGTCCTTAATGAGAACATTAAAAAGATTGACGACACCATGGTGACATATGATCAAGTTCCTTGCATGGATCTGATAAAAATGGAGAAACTGACATATGCACTATGCGCGCATCTTCAGACAGTTGATGCTATGAAAGTATTTTGGTAGAAAGAGATTCAATCTCTTCAAATTGTATACCCTAAAGTTTACATGGAGTAAGTATGAAGAAGACTTACTATTTTTTTTACACCTTTGTCATTAATGTCAAAGGGGGAGTAATATAGAATGTGTATATGCAAAAAAGTATATGTATATATCAATAAGATGTTATGATATATAAGTCACATTTTGTGTTAAGTCATTTTGAGTAACTTGGCCACATTCCTTTGTTGCCATAAATGACAAAGGGGGAGATTGTTGGAAATTCGACCTCCTAAGGATGCATGACTCATTTTTTGTTTTCATCATGGAAACAAAGTCATGTTTAGTTTCTATCATGAAAGACAAAATGACTAAGTATGAAAACAGGGTAGACAGAGATACTCAGCGATCAGCACATTAGCACATGTGTGAGAGATCAAGTCAGCATATGCACGTTTAGATATAATTCATATGACATGTGTACATGCTACATCCAGACATGCATAGTATGGAACAATAGTATGAAAAAGTTACAGGTAGATCAGTAGACTAGCAGTCCAGAAGACAGAGCATGAAAGCCGACTACTGTTTTGATTAGCGTGAATTATTTTTTAATGTAATGGCTAAGCACCTTTTGTTATATGTTTTTAATGATGTAATTATCATTGTAGTAAACACGCTTGAGCCAACTTGTTTAGAAGCATTGTATATTTTGTTTTTAGGGCCGACTAGTGTTTTGCTTTGGGTCGCGCCTATTTGGATATGAACATATAAGTATGTAATGTAAAGTAATGTTACACGCATCAATTATTATGCAAGAGAAAGATACAGAGGGATTGTATAATGAAGTTAGTATATGATATAGCTCTTTAAGAGAGTAAGAGAATTCACACATACACGGAACTGATCAGACAATAGTGTCATCACAGCAGTTCATTTTGATATAGTGCATATCATCTTTCAGAAGGTTGTAGCCTTCATCTTATTGGGCAGTCAGCCTAGGAAGTGAGCCATATACCTTTAACAGGGTTTTGTAAAAGACTCCTAATAGGGTCAGACCTTTAACCAGGTCATTGTACTCATATTGTAAAGACTGCTTCTAACAGGGCAAAGGAACTCTCATAGGTTCATTATACTTAGTACAATATTTGTGGGTACTAATTCCCATAGGGTTTTCCTCTGATCAAGGTTTCTCAGTAATCATATCATGTGTTATGATTTCTTATGTTAAGCTTCATTAAATGTATGTTTGATTTATGTTTAAGCTGCTGAAAAGTAATTAATACACAAACACTGATTCACCCCCTCCCCCCCTCTCAGTGTTTCTAACATATAGAAGGTACACCTGCTTGAGCCTCTGGAGCTCAAAGAAGGAGATTAATCCTTATTAATTAGGATTTTACTTGCATGTGTCAAGAATTGGGAATCTAAGAGTCAAGCATTGATGTTGTATAGGGATTCTACAAGAAAAAGCTCTAACAAAATGGTGACTCTGCTGGGGAATTCTTAAAATATTTTGGAATTAACCCAGAAAATATAATTTGTTGGGGAAGTGGATGTTATAACCTCATAAGAGATAATTATCTATTTCCCATTTTTGGACCATTTTGTGAAATTGTATCACATACTTTTTGTGGGTGGCAACTCTGTTTGAACTTTGAAAATCCTAGTTGTTTTGTGCTAGTGTAAATTTGTGATTATCAGTTATTATTTGAAGTTTAAGATCAGCGAGGTTAAGATGTTTGTTTCCTTACTTGGTTGAATCAATATCAGAATCTGATTGTAAGAAAGAGAGTCAAGAGGAATAATCTGACATAGATCTTTGAGAGATAACAGCCTAGAAAGTGTTTATATTTGCAACGAATTGAAAGAAGATTGTGTGAATTTTCTAGTTGGAATGAACCTAGAATTAAATGTGACTTGCAAATAGCTCTGGATGTTTGAATATTTTCCTCTGCAAGGAGGTGGGGACTCAGCAAGAAAATAATCTGATGGAGCTACAAGAAAGGCTCTAGATCTTCCCTGTATCCAGTAAAGAAGAAGAAAGAACAATAGCTGCAAATTTTTGTCCAGGTAATCATCTATTTTTATAAGAAAGAAAAGTCCCTTAATAGTTGTAAAAATCAAAGGCATGCTTTGATTTTATGAAGTTAGTGGTTGCAAAAAGTTGGATAAAAGTTCTATCACTGAATAAATTGTGTTTTCAAATGAATGGTCCAATGGAGAGTCTGTTTTCAATGGATCAAGATAAATTTTTATATCTGAGATTTATCAGGTAGAGCTTCAAAAATCTAATAGAGATATTGCATTAGAAGATCAAAGAATCTAAGAGAAATCCCTGTTGATTTTAAGATATAAGAAAGGGGAAAGAAATAAAGAATCATACTCTTTATTTTATAAAAGGTTTCATGATGCAGTTGACAAGCTTATAGCATCTATTGAGTTTCCAAAATTAGCATGGATTGATTTGTTTTTAGAACTTTCTGTGCCCGAATCAGTAAATTGGTCATTATCCCTTGAAAATGAAGAAATTAAGCGTACTATGTGTTAGGGATTTTTCTTGCATGAAAAACAATGCTTGATAAACTACTTGAACACCATACTCTTTAATACTTTTTCAAGCCAAGAAAAGCCTAATTGCTAAGGATTGAATAAAATCCTTCTTCATTTTTGAGCTCCACATATACTCAGGCAGGTTTTACTCTTTATGATTACTGATTACACAGTATATATGAATGTGGACACTGATTTTCTATTAGGATTTTATTTAACCAACTTATGAGTCAATTTGCAAATGACCAAGCATAATCAAATACAAATCTTAACTATACAAATCATGATTGTTAATATAGCAAGACTAGTGATATAAGGACTTTCATCCTTCTTTCTTTTAAGGAGGGATAACCTAGTTGATTCACTCTCCAAGGAATCACTAAAATGGACAATATCCTGCTGATATGAGTCCTTAATGAATTCAACTCATTTGTTCTAAAAACTAAATGAAATTGATTTAAATGATTTTGATATTGGATGAGGAACAAACTGCAAACTATATCCTAGACCAGTGCCTATCCCTTAGGCAAAGAGTCAATGAAAACATGAATCAACAGAGATAAACTAATGAAGATATTGTAGAGTGCCTTACAAACTACATGCAGTTGAGATAGAATGCCTTACAAACTATCCTCTCATATCCATATCACTGCATCAAATCCTTACAATAATGTTTTGCTCTCTAAAATTATCTATGAAACTTATTCCTCTCCTTGAAAGGAACTCATAAACAATTAGACACACTACCTTGTAGCAGGTATGTCTTGGATGCCTTACAAACAAACCATACTAGAGAACAAACAAAATATAAAAGAGACAAGACAATATTGAAGAGGGAAACTACATTGTATTTCATTAATAAATTCTTCTTCAAACATATCCAGACCTTAAGCTTTCAAGAATTTACAAAAGACATAGAAGTCTATCTTGAAAAAAAAATTCATCAAACCAATAGGGACCTTCTCTGAACATCTGTAGGGAAAAAACCTAACAGAATAGAGGAAAGGAACCATTGCAACTAAGAAAAGATAGAAAGATATAGGAGAGAAGAAACCCTAGAAATCATGCCTGGTTAACACCTGTTCTCTTTCAAAATCTGATATGCACTTGTCTGTCTTTTCTCCATAAAAATCTGAATTCCAACAGTGATCTCAGTCTTCAAAATCTGATTTTTCTTGTCTTTTACTTCATTCTGAAGAAACAAATTTGATCTTACCTTGCACAAATCTGATTTCTCACTATCTTTTCACTGTCTATTTCTGATCTTATCTTCTTCTACAACTATTTTTAAAAATATGATATCTCTACAAAAATATGATTTCCTTCAAAAATCTGATTTCAAAAAATCTCTGGGAAAACCTTTCTGTTAAGTTTTGCAAAAAATATGTGCACCAAACTATATGAAAAATGTAATGCCCTAATCTTTGCACCATATTATAATCCTTTTCATTTTTTAAAAATATTATCTTTGTATCCCACTTGTCCAAATTTGATTTAAAACTTTGCACAAATAATGATTTCAAAATCATTTATCTTTTACTATTTTTGTGCATATTATTCATTCTCCTTTGAAATTTTCCATTTCTGCATTTTATGCCCAGAATCGACCAGAAATTGACATGTGTCACCTGTGGGCTGGCTGCTCTAAACTGGCCTGGAACTCACCTTCTAACCCTGGGTTCACTTTTCTCCTTGTCTCCAAATCTCTTGATGTTTGCCTCAGCCATAGTTAAATCTTGAGACCTGGTGACTATAGTTTGATATTACCTTTATTTCAATTTATTAGACAAAAATTCCATCTGGAGACTTGGTGACTACAGCTTAGTCTCAGTGTCGCAAGAAGATTATCACTTTATGCAATTCATCAGGAGACTTAGCGACCACCATTGATCTTAATCCTCAAGCATCCAACAGTCCCGCCAGGTCGCTGATTACATTATAAGAACCCTAAAAGATCTGGAGACATGGCAACCAAAGTAAAATTTATACCTTATTCTCTTAATCGCCAGATAAAATTTCTTCATTTGGAGACCATGCGACTGAAGGAATAATCTTATACATTTTGAACATGTGTCTCACCTTCATTGCTTGTCTCCAGGTCGCTGAATAAACATTCACTTATCAAATCTTATCAGCGACTCCATGACTACCATAGATCTCATTTTAATCCTATGGTTATCACTAAGTCTCTGATCTTTTAACTTAGCTCACTTCATATTTGGAGACCTCGCGACTCATTGCTTTCTAATTCACCATTAACCTGATCTGATCTGGAGACTATGCGACTATGGAAAATCCAACTCACCAGACACTTTGCCTTAACCCATGATTTGTTCTGCGACACCATGACCAAAGCCTTTGTCTCCATGTCACCAGAAAACATTTAAAAGGTTAATATTGATTGGAGACTTCGCGACTATAAGAAATCACTAAGTCTCGTGACATTTAAAGGAATATTGTTTTCTCTTAGAGACAACCTGACTAAGGCAAATCGCTAAGTCTCACAATAAAATGGAATATTCTTTTAGCATTGAGAGACTAGGCAACTAACTTAAAAAGCCACATGACATAAAATATGACTTAAGCTTCCAATAAGGTAACTGGAAAATATAAACTTGATTAACATTTCTAGGGCTTTTGACATTTTTGCATACAATGAAACTTAAGACATAGGGTTTTTTACCATTTCTATGGATTTTGACCTAAGAACATGGAACTTTCTCAGGGATTTTATAATTTCAGACATATTTTTAGCATTTGGGCAATTCTCAGTCATGAGGACATCAAAATTTTTAGGGTAAACACTAGGACAGGAAATACAACCAACACTATGGAGCGGATATATTCAATTGAGAAATATGAACATGAAAGTGTAGATGATTTTGAATCTAATTATGTTGATGATGCTAAATCTAGTGATTTTGAATCTATCTATTATGATGATGATGTTGAACCTTATTATGCTGGTGAAAACAATGATAATGTGGACTATTATGCTGATGATGAAGTAGATGAACAACAGAATGACGAAGATGAATTTTTAGTGAATGAATTTTCCTTTCAATTTGTAGATTTTTCTTCTATTCAACACAATAGTGCATAATTCTTGACTCAATTTAAGGAAGATTTTGGTGAACAACAAGAGGATGACTATGATGTAGATAGAAGTTCTTGTGGTTATTCCTTTGCACAAGAAGACGTGAGTCACAAAGTTTCAGTCCTTGTTTCTAATAAGGAATGTTTTACTCAATTCATGTTTTTATCACATGGGGATGTCCAAGGAAGTATTTGTGAGGAATTGGTAGAGGAAGAGTATAAAGACTTTTCAAGTGTTACAGATGGTTGTGTATATTCTGTCCCAACACAAGCACCTTTTCATATAGTAGCTTTTTTTGTTAAAATAAGTGAGGATTTTCTTTCTAAAAATCACAACTATAGTTGATAATCTTCTCAAATTCATAGAAATGATGGTTATTCAAGTAGTAATGACGTTGATTCAGGTTTTTCCCTCCTTTATGATGGTTGTAATTCTGAATTGATGGTGGGTTTAATGAATTTTTTAATCCATTGTTTGATGACAAGGTAGATATGGATCAACCAACACTTTGTCGTAATACCTTTGAGTAGGGTTTTCATATGATTTCTAATCCTTTATATGAAGAAACAATTGAGATTTTAGATGATTTAAATATTGTATTAGATTATGTGATTGTGGGTACAAGGGTGAAAATTTTGATTCAACTCCCTTCTTTTATGATCAATCCTCCTCTAATGTTGATCTTGAAAATTCTTGTAACTTGAAAATGAATGAAGTTTCTCATGGTGAACTAAGTGTGAAATCATAGGTTATGGTTCATCATGTTTCCCTTATTGTTTTTGTGATACATATGAGGTTGAATATGAAAAAAAAATCTTTGATATCCAAGCATGTGTTGAAGTAAACCAACATGTTTCCAGCTATGTGATGGAGTTGGAATGTTTGTTTTTTCAGCATGTCAGTGATAGTGAAGGATGTGATATTTTGTGTCACACAATGATCAACATGCACAATGGTTTGATGAGTTAGTTTTTCCAACTGGTGGTGATTTTTTTTATTTCCTTTTGTTTGATGTGCTGAAGATTCATGGTAGTGTATTTGATAAAGTGAATGGAAGTAATGATTTCAGTTTACCTCTGATACATGGAGATGAGAATCATGATAGAGGTAAGTGCTGATTTCAATTGTGAAAGGGTTTGAGGCCTTTTGTAAATAATTTCATTGTTTGTATAGTCGCTTTCCTTTCAGTCGTTTGGTGTGCTTGCTTTCAATAAGGATTCCTTGTTTTTGAAGAGAAGAGAAAGGAAAGAAAAAGTCTGATTTGTTTTATTGGATGGTCTGCTTTAACCATGAGATTCTAAGTTCTCTGCATGCTTGCATGAGGCATGCGTCCCCAATCAGAGCCACTATTGGAACTCTAAAATTTTGGGTAAATTTTAGAGTGAGTATTTTGTGTTTTCCTCTAAGGCAAAGTTGTTGCCCCTAAAAAGCTTTTGTAAGAACCCAAGTTTGGATGCAAGTAAAAAAGGACCTGATAATTGTTATGAGAAATGACTTTGAGGACATGTGCATCACCTATCATTCAGATAATGTAGTGGGTTCTGACTCTTAGTTTCCAGTTTTGAAATGTTTTGGAGGTAGCCATTTGCAAGTGTTTACACAAATCTACACTTTGTACTTATTCAAAATTTCCTAAGTGACCCACTTCAGTGGTTTATATTTTGAGCCCAGTTGATAGTCATGATGTAAGGAGTGTTGTAGTGTATTTTAGGCATGAAATTGAATCTCTTTGAAAATTTTCAGACCCCCATGAGTTCATTTTCAGAATTTTCCAAAGCCATTCTATTTGCATTTTATTCAATTTCTCAGAATGTGAAAGTGCAGAATCCTAAGTGCCCTACTTTGAGGTCTTGCAATTTGTACCCAGTTCAAGGAAATAAAGAAGTGATTGTTCCTTTGCATGGAAAACCTGGGAATGTACTTTCTTGGAGATTTCTAGACTATGGTCAATCCATTTGACCACTTTGCCCAACCCTTTCCAAATCTAATTTCTGCATTTTCACTGAGTTTGAGTTCACAAAGCTGTTAAGTGGTTGACTTTGAGAAGCAATTATAAGTGACCATTTGATCATCAGAGCGAGTTAATTGAATTTTTGTATTCCTTGTGTGAAAATGAATCCATGTTCAAAGGTTCAGAGTCTAAGGATCTCTTTTGATAGTTTTGTGGAATCGAATCCAAAAGCAATTTCTACTGATCCCCAGTGCTAGACATAATTAATTTTGTAAAGTTGATGTTTTCAGAGGATTGTAGTTTCATATCAGATGGTTGTCTTAGGATACCAGTTATGGATTTATACTCTTTTCATGTAATTGTACTACCTAGATAAGTGGTTAGGCCTCAAGGCATGTTCCCCTTTTTTTGCTAAGGCTAATCCATTTGCATTTTCTACTATTTTGACGTCCACATATGCACAGTGTTCCAGAATTGCCAATTTGGACCAATGATATCTTGTAACCCTAATTCTTTCAAGAAAATATAATTGGAGACCTTGCTTAGATGCTAGAGAAGAGTAGGTTTTCGAGTCCTCATACTTGCAAGGGGTCATTCAATCAGTTTTTAAAGCTCGTTCGAGAAGCTACTTGTCATTTTAGGACGGTATCACATAGATGTAAAAAGTTGTTTCTAATGGTCAAATGTGCTAAAATCATAGCTTGAGGATGGGTTTGGACATCCATAAAAATTTTGAGAATATGAAGGTACAGATGTAGGCATAGGACTATTTAATAGAAAAACATTAATAAAACATGATTCAAGGAGTGATGTTGGATTGCTCATCATAATTGCATCACTATCATTTTAGCAAAATGACTGTATTAAAATTTTGGATAAATCTTTGAGATTTCCAAGCAAGTGCATATGAATAGCTGTGTAAGCCATGTTTTAATAACAAATTAAAAGGAGGATACCACTCAAAGGGTTTTAACTCCACCAGCAAGAAATGTGAACATTTTGGAGTTACCAAAGTGAAAAGTTTTGAAACCATAAAGAGCATGTGGACTGTCTTAAATGGAATATAATTTTCAAAATATAGAACCATAGAAAAGGATAGCTTGCCCCAACAAAATAGGGAGTAAAAGGAAAATTTCAAAACACTTAAAAGTTTCAATGCCAATGTACTTGGTAGGTGGCAAAGCCAATCTCATGCTGCGTAGAAGATGAGCAATGGAGTAAAATAGTTTATAAACTTCAAGACAATACATTTGGCAGGTATAAAACTAAACTATGTCTGCAAATGAAAAGAAGGAAATGCATTGAATTGTAATTGTTGTGCTATTTACTAGAGGAAGTCTTTCATTTGTTGTGCATGAAGGATGAAGTAGAATCTTGTGCAAGGCATGTGTAACAGGAGCCCAGGCATGTTTTGAAAACATTTAAAACATTCAAACAATTAAAAGTGTCTACGCAGGGGAGACTGAGCAACTCACATGTGGAGTGCTTGGAAAGGGAACTGCATTTCATAAAGTAGGTCTGCGCTATATTCAAATAGGAGGACACAGCATTGGAGGGAGCCCAATGTGGTAAACAACCTGCGCATGGTAATAAGAAGACAGCCTATAGTGCAAAGTCTGGAATAGAAACAAAGGCAGGTTCTAAACACCAATCATCATAAAGCATGCATTTAGTGTGAATTTTGATGGTGTTTTGTGCACATAAGACAAGGAGCTTTTGTCCCACATGCATGGGGTTGTGGTCATTTCAAGCGTTTATGTACAAAAACATATGCTATGTAGTTTGAATTAGAAGCCAAGAGGCTCCTTGGCGGCCCCTTGGCTAGTGGTATGCAGAAGGTGGTGGGCCCCAAATTATGGGTGCAAAACACAAAAAGGATTTAAAATCTTCAAAACAATAATCCCACAGTGGTGGTGGGAAGGAATATTGTAGTGTTTATAAGTCAAAACACAAACATAGTGATTTAAAGATGAGCAGGAGACTCTCCATGCATGTATGCAGGTGGTGCCTTGGGAAGTGTGCCCAGTCGGTCGGTTACTAAATTTTTTAGGTGAGGTGGCACACAAGAGATGACGATGGTACTTATAGGTGTTGAATGGGGCATGATCGCGCGCTGACATCGGCAGCATGCACAATCGGATCACACGGTCATGCAGGGTGCTAGGAGTGTGTGATGCGGGTGCTTAGGTGGATTTTGAGGCTAGAAAAAAGGTGACATGTGGCACCTGGATAGGTAGCGGGCTCAAGTAGAGCAAGATGACACAGGTGCAAAGATGGACCTGTGGACCAATCAGGAGGTGTCAAGCGGCAAATTCTAGTGAGTTATGGGATTAAAGTGCAGAATAAGTGCAGAATAAGGAGAGAAAAAGTTAAATTAATGTGCAATGTTTAAATATCTTGAAAAATTAATCTTACTCCAATAGTCCAAACTATACAGTCTGCACTTTCAAAATTTCAACTGAGTATGCACGGGAAGAAAGAAGTTTGTTTTAATGGTTAAGTGACCAAATCTTCTCAGAAATGGCAAGTGTAATATACAGTTGGAATGGTCTTAGGATAAGGATTTTATTTTTGCAATGCATTAGAGTGCAGAATCAAGTTTGTTAAACAGAATGATTTCATTTTAAAGGCTTTTCAAAGGAGAGAAACCAAATTAGATTTTTGGAGAAAAGAAGATATTTACAGAAGTTTCTTTCAAACAGACAGGTGTTAGTTAGGGTTAATATTGGATTTCCTCTTCTCTATGTCTTTCATCTTCTCTATTGTACAAGGATGGTGAGTTTACAACTGTGAGGCTAACTTCTTATTTTTTCTAGTTTTTCAAGCTTTTGGTCTTTCTGAATGTATTGAAACAGAAGTTTATTAATAAAATACAATGGGGTTCCCTATTTCACATCTATGATGTCTTCTTGTGTTTTTGTTTATGCTTTTGTATGTTTAATCTGTAAGGCATTTTAAACATACCATTTATAAGGTAACTCTTTGATTATTTGTAAGTTTCTTTCAAGGAGGGAGTAAGTCTTATAAATAGTTCCAGAGGGATATATATAAGTGTGAGAATTTGATACATGGATGTGGGAATGAAAAGATAGTTTGTAAGGCACTCTCTCTTGGCTTCATATGTATTTTCATTAATTAGTTTCTGTGAATATATATTTCATTTTACTCTTTTCCCGGGATTAGGCACTGGCCTAGGTTTTGTAAGTAGTTATCATCATCAATCTCAAATGTAAAAAATCATTTACTTTTTTGCTACCAAGAACATATATACTTAATCAATTGTATTGAATAATACAATTTAATTTGTTGATTCCTTGGAGAGAGAATCATTAGGTTAACCTTCTTTAGGCAAGAACTCTAAAAATAAGAAGGATGAGAATCCTTATTTCAATTTTATTTTCCTTTTCTAAGTTCATGGTGTGGCTTTTTAAGCTCTACATCAGATTGGTTGTGCTTATCTGTAGGATGTGCTATCAATTGTTGCAGTAGGATGCAGGAATAAAATCAGTGTAAACTTTAATCCACTATTGAGATTATTGAGAAGTAGTAATCTATAGAATGTACACATGCCTGAGCCTATGGAGCTCAAAGAAGAAGGAAGATTAATCCTCATTAGTTAGAATTTTACTTGCATGAGTCAAGAATTTATGTTGTATAGAGATTTTGCAAGAAAAATCTCTAACACCGCCTATTATTACCCCCAAACTTGAAGTGTCCCTGGGTTCTATTCAGGCTCCTCCATTGTTTTTTCTTTGGTGTTATTGTTAGGATCATTGCCTACATTTTCTTTATCCATCCCCGCACCATCTTCTAAGACATTTTATGTTGGTGGGAAGAGAGGTCAAGGTTGTTGATCATGCTCATTCTAGGCCTCCTATTGAAGTTCTGGGATAGCCTCATCCTTCTAGGTGTCTAGGGGAGACATTTGGCCTTGATTACCTATTGGTATTTGGAGTTTAGCGTCTAGGAATATAGTTGTTCCTGTAGGTCCGGTTTCCCTAGATGTTGATAGCTTCTCATCCTGCTTATTCTCTTATTTTTTCTCCTCCTTGACCTTTCTCTCACCCTCCTTTTTTTGGAGTTCTTCCTATTCTTGGGATATCTTTTGTGCATCTTCTTCCTTTTTCTCCTCCTCCTAGAGGGAACCTTTATCTTTCTCTTGCATTATCTCCTTGGTTTCCCCTATTTCCATTGCATGTAGACTCCCCAAATCAACAATCTAGAAGAAGTCATTAACATTATTCTGGTAGATCTCCAGGATATCTTTTGGGGCATCATCTTTATAAAATGAGGAGGTAGAGGGGATCTCTTGGACCTCAACCACATCTGTGGGTTCCAGGCTTGAGTTTCTGTTTAAGGGGGATCTGTCTGCTTTATGCTTCTTCTTCCTCTAGAGTAGTGCTTCAACAACCGCAATTTATGTTTGTTCCCCAACATCCCCACTACATGCCATACCAAATGGGGCAACCAAGGAGGGAGACAGACTTGATAGGGGTAGGAAGCTCACCAGGGTATCTCCAAGGCCAAATGTCACTCCAAATTTTTCCATGTTGGTTGTATTTCCTATTTTTGAGTTTTCCCTATAAAATTTTGAAGTTTCCTGTCACTCCTATGCTTGTAAAGTTGAAAGTCATGGTCAAAATTGCATATATACTTCTACAAATAAATTTTTCAGCTCAAAAACCTAGTTGAAAATATTAAAAACCCTAAGCCCTAGGGTAATTTTTGTTTAAAATTTGCAAAAGGCCCTAATTTCTTGGTTGAGTGTCTATTTTGAAGTTATGTTTTCACACTTAAGTCCTGAGAATAAGTCATCTACTTTTATTTTGGCTGCTTAGTCTCTAGATGTCATGAGAATATTCCGTATGGTTATGAGACTCAAAAAATTGTCTTTGTCGTGCTATCTCTTAATGAAAAAGAATATTCTTCAATGATTACGAGACTTGGCTCAGATCGTCCATCTAAAATATGATATAACGGTGGTCAGGGTATGTCTTGATAAGATCAGGGTTAATGATTTTATATCGCAACTTTGAGTTTACTCAGTCGCATTATCTCTAGATATAACCTGGGGTTATGTGTTAAGTTAAAAGCATAAGATTTCTCTATTTTCGCCAAGTCTCAAAATAAAAGATGAGTTAAGAAAAAGATTGCAAGGCTTGGAGACAACTATTAGATCAAGGTAAGATCCAATGGATTGCGCCATGTCACTTATAGCATTTTAAAATTCAACATTTATTCAATGATCAGGAGACAAGGAATAACATTAAGACGCATGGGTAAATATGATAAATATTAAAGGTATAGTCGTGTGGTCTCTAGTTAATTTTTCATACAATAAAATTATTTGGTGATTATGAGACAAAGAGAGTTGTCGCCAAGTCTCAAGATGATTTAGGGTTTGCATGAAATATTAAGAGACTTAGCGGGAGCCGTTAGATGCTGTCAGATTGAAGATCAACATTTTTTGGGTAATCTCCAATTAAGATGGCCAAGTATATTTTCTTCCAGCGACTAAGAGACAGAAGGAAATAAAGGTTACATTATGCTTTAGTCGCCAGGTCTAAAGACATATTAGGGTTTGATATAATTATTATGAGACTTAATTTTGGTCATCTGATGCTAAGCTAAGAAAGATCAATGGTAGTCAGGGAGTCTCTTGATGGATTTGATAAATTGAAATTTGTTAAGTAGAAATGAGACAATTTCTAGTCGCGTAGTCTCCAGAAGG
Organism: Thuja plicata; assembly: GCA_018584345.1. Lineage (NCBI taxonomy): Eukaryota > Viridiplantae > Streptophyta > Pinopsida > Cupressales > Cupressaceae > Thuja > Thuja plicata. Next base: position 888,880 of record MU227986.1, on the reverse strand, counting down.
AATTAAGTTGTTAAAGCAAAGATATTAAAAGCTTGGTCTCTAAGTCTCCAATTAAGATATTCAAGTGCTAATCCATTCAGTGATTAAGCAACACAAAGCTTATGTCGTGAATTCTTAGAACAATTTAGGGTTATACCAAAATATTACAAGACTTGGCGAAGGGTGTCTGATCAAAGGAAATCAATGGTGATCGTGTAGTCTCAGAATAAACCCAGAGTAAAGGAAATCTCTCAGCGACTTAGATTTTCCACAGTCGCGTGGTCGCCAAAAGGAAACTAAAGGTAGAACTCAAGTTAATAATACCTTGTGTCGCCTAGTCTTGGAAAGTGATCACAGTTAAGGATTTTTGTCAGTGACATGGAGATAAGTTGTAGTCGCAAGGTCGCTAATAAGGAAAAGTGAAAGTTAAGGCATGGTAAAAATTAATACAGTTGCTGACGTGCCAAATTTGAAAAGTCATCAGCCAATGAGGAGTCAGAGAAGTTATGACAGCTTGGAAAGGTAGCTGAGGTGTCTGAGGATCAGCCAATCATATCAAAATTGACCTCTTGTCAAATTTAATAAGGATTTTTCATCAATGTTGCACTCATTCGATTTTGATTTCCTCTCATAATCACAAGCTATGGCTAGGAGAAAGCATTGATATCACAGTATGTTGAATTGAAGGCAGAAGTGATGGGATTACCCAATTATGAGTTGTGTACATTGATCATTCTTTACCATAAATAGATGATATTGTGCTTCATTTTCATTTACATTGCCTATAGAATCTAGAGTGAGGAAATTACCAAGTTATATGTATTTGCAAAACAGAGAGTTGCCAGCTTTTGAGAAGTTAAGTAATCAAGATTTTGAATTCATAATTTGGGGAAATTTGGTTGGTTTTCAGAACCTTAGATTATTTCTAGTACATTATAGTTCAGAAGAAAGGGTTTCTAGTGAGAATATTTGTTTCAATATCAGTCAAAAAGGTGTGATAAAAGCAAGCAGCCGGGATGAGTAGAGCAATGAGTGTAGCTTCCACTAGAGGGAAAAGTGAAGAAATGGACTATGAGGCTAAGGGGAAAAGGAATTTCTTAGATGAATTTTTGACATTACTGCCAGGATCAACATAGAATAAGAAGTTGAAGGATGATATCCTGAGTGATGACCTAGCCTATATCCAAGATGCCAAAACTCTAGGTTCATTAGGTTACTCTCTCTTTAATTATTTTTATAAAAATAGTGTTGATGTTGTACCTGTGTCGAACCCTTGGACATGTGGGTTAGCTAAGTTAGTTGTGCTTGATGTATTCATAGATACTAATATTGTTCTAGCCTTATCAAATAATTATGATGTACTTTCTAAGACAATTAAGAGGAGTGATGGCACTCCACTAGTAGCTTTAAACAAAAATTCATTTATGAAAGCCTTCAACCTCTACTACCCTATGTCAAAAGAGATTGACCTAAAGAAACAAGAAGCTATGTATGAAAAATAGGCTGGGGTGGTTAAAAGTTTAGTACAGAGGCATATTCCTAGACAAATTAAGAATTATATTGCCCCAATACCAGGACTTGCACCTTATTATTATAAGGATTTGAATCATTATATCAAGTACATTGCTTTTGCACTCTGTAGAGTATTAGGGAGTGACATGGGTATAGAGAGAATCACTGCAGATATCCTAATGATTACCTTAGACTTGCAGGATGTCCATACTAGCACCACTTATGATTATATTTAGTCCTGTGATAGATTTAAATAATTTGAAACACAAACATTTGATAATGTATTACAATTACCCTGTGATGGATTTAAATAATTTGAGGCTGCAAAGATTTCACCACGGTCAGCCCAACCTTATTCAATTTTGGATAAGGATTTGGAATTATACTACTAAGGATTGTGAATTCTATTCATTTGAGAACTGGATAGTTTATCCATTACTGCAGTGTCTAGGAGTAAATAAAACTAGATTACTAGCCAATGTGTTGTAGTTGTTGAGGCCTTGTGAGTATGTAGACAAGTGGCCTAGATATCACAACTCAGGTGCGTTCTACTTGGAGGAGAATTTTACTATGATTATAGTATATGGATGTTCACATCCACCACACATACTCCCATTCCATGTTCTTGCCAGAATTGCAGCTCATGTTAATAGATAAGGAGCATTTGGCTCCTCATGGAAAGGGGGCATTCACTCTAAGATAATTCAAATTATATCAATTCACTATTAGAAAAAGAGCCATAGATTTAGTAAACAATTGGCTAAGCCATTACAAGATAAGTGTGGCATTGTATAGATACATTGATACAGAGGAATTTTTTGCAAATGCTGAGAAGCTTCTAACCCAAACCATTCCTTATACTTATGAGCATGAACAGTGCATGGAGGAAGATGTCATAAGGAACATTATTGAGGATGAAGAAGTTATTTTGAGAGAAAATAAAATTAAATAATTAATGGACTTAGAAAGGTAGGTAAAGTGGAAAGGATTGTCTTTTGGAGGGTTCTTCCCTAATCTACCTTATTTTAAAAGGATAGATGTCATGATCGACTCTCACGCTTTCCTGTGCAATTAATAAGAGGATGCACTAGTAGTTTTGGAGAAGGGCCAAGCAGAGTACTCTGAATCAAAATATGATGATGATAGTGATGAAGGATACCCCTTTCCCATTTCCCCTCCATTAAATCGAGTAGTTGAAGAAGAACAAGTTGTTGAGGGAGATGAGAACGTTATTCACCTAACAAAGGTCCCATAAATTGAGGTTACCAATGAGCCTCCTCTCAAAAAGAAAAGAGTTGAACTTAGAGAGCATTCCCAAGAAATAATCTATATGAGAAGAGACAATAAAAAATATAATGTCAGTGCTCTTATTCCTGGTAATAGGCCATATGATCATCAGTTGAGGAAGGAGATCATAAAAGGAAAAAAGTTGCAATAGGATGAAGAGGAAAATGTTGAATTACCTCTTAGAACATGCATTGATGAAAGGTTAATTCATCAGCAACAAATCCTTGATGATGATAAATTTATCCAAACCAAAGAATTTAAAGACTTCATTAGGTGGAACAAGCAACAACAAGTTGGCAAACAACTAAAATTTGATGGAGGAGAGCCAGCAACAGCTAAAGCCTTACAGGCTATATAGGATTATGATCCTAAAACAAAGCAAATTACTCTAGAGGAAGCAAGGATATTAGTCAAAGCCAATGGGATGTTACTTGTTGAAGGATGGGATTTAGCCTCGTCATTTATAATTGATCAAATAAAGAAGCTACCTGACTTAAAACTATCATCAGAAGTGCAAGTTGGAGAACTGATCAAAGGATTTGGTTATAGCCCAAAATCCCAGGTTGTTTCAATGTGGAGCCTATCTCCTAAGGATCAAAAACCAGCCTTGTTAAATATTCAGGAAAGCATGTTGGGTAGTCAAATGGTATGGTCTGTTAATAATACAAATGACATGGAGATTTCATAGGTGTTGTCAAATTTTTCCCAATTGAATGTAGCTAAAACTGAACAGATATCACAAAGATATGATGCGCTGGTGGGAGAGACTAGTGCTATTGTAAAGGGTAGGGAGTTATGCTACATTAAAATTCATGCTTTGGAGAAATAAATTGTAGATTTCACTCAGCAATTGATGGAAAAACCTGAGGTTATCCCTGCATCACCAAAATAGGTTACACATGCATAGGTCCAAACAAAGATAATAGGGGAGAGTGTTGAAACAGAGGAATAGATCATGGAGCACAATGAGATTGTCCTAGGATCATTAATGAGTATCTTTCAGCATAGGATTGATATATTAAAGGATAAAATTGATCTCATTTTAAATGCATATAATAAGCTTCATGTTTTTCATGCTAAGGTAACAAATTTTATTTCTATCTTAAACCCCTACTTTGGAACATGGTCTAGCAGGACTCAATTATTTGAGAGGTTGGCATCTTTGCAACCATGTAGGAATTATCTTCCAGAGACAGTCACAGAGGTTGGTGAGGAAATTGAAAAGATAAATGTAAATTTGCCTTTCTTCAAGGGCAAGTTAAATCAAATTGAGGCCAGAATAAATCTCTTTGGATCATATTTTAATAGATTTATTCCTCTAATCAAGGGAAATGACAATCAGATCAAAGCCTTGGGGAATGGAAAGTAGAATGTGATACTAAACTTCCTAAGAAAGAGGCATTTATTATTGATAGTTTAGAATTAGATATGGAATGTTATAATAACATTGTGGATGATGCCTTTAAGGCTGAGACTAACATCAACAAATTTCTAACAGATGTCAAGAGTATAACAGATAATCAGTAGAATAGGAAAAAAGAACAACTTGAGAGCATTAAGAGCTTTACTTGTCCTGTTGAAGATGATGCAGCAGCATGGGATGCACTGACAAAGCCTAAAAATAAGAAAGCTACTGCAGAGGACATTGATGTCATTGATGAAGAGTAGAGAAACACTTGGCGCCTTCTTTTTGAGCACTACGAGGCTAGCAATCTTAAAAAGATAAGTGCAGGTTAGCTTGTAATGGCAGTCACTTAATCTCATTACAAATTTTAGATGCTATCCTAAACACATATAGACAAAGGCTCCAAAGATCACAAGAAGACAAAGAAGCAAATCATATTTCATTCTTCATTTTTTTCCTTCCACCGCTTGGTTCATTCCTGTCTTTTGTATTTTCTACATTTTAGGGTTAGGTCTTATAACCATCCAAAGCTTGTAGCATCCTTACTTCTTAAGGATTCCAGGATGGTTTAATCCTATAAATAGTTCTCTTGTATCATTTTGTAAAAAAGGGTTGGAGTTAGATGATGAAATATAGTTGCAAGCCAGAATTCTAAATTTTGGTCTGAGTTTTCTGAGCTTTTAGTCTCTATATGTACTAAAGCAAGAATATATAAATAAAATACAGTGTAGCTCTTATTCTATATTTTTTTTGTCTCTTTACTTATTGTGTATTCTCTTTTATGCTTAAATTGTAAGGCACTTTAAACATATCGGTTACAAGGTAGTTGTCTAACTACTTGCAAGTTTCTTTCAAGGAAAGGACTAAGTTTTGTGAGCACTTTCAAAGAGTATAATAGTATTTGAGGATTTGATACAGCAGTGTGGAAGTAACGGGGTAGTTTGTAAGGAACTTTACCCGAGTTTCATATAGGTTGTAAGGGATCCTATAGTATCTTTATTTATCTTTTATGTGGGATTGCATCTATTGACTCTATAGCTCAAGGATAAGGTAGTGGTTTATAGTTGGCTAAGTAATTAATCATTATCCAACCAGTATTTTAATTTATCAAATCATTCACACTTCAAATATACATTCCATTCAATTAATTGTGTTTAAGGAATACAATTCAGTTTACTGATTCCTTTAAGAGAGAATCAAAATAGGTTATTCTTCATGAGGTTCATAAGAACTAAAAAAGAAGAAGGATGAGAATCATTATTACCTTACTAATCATTGTAGTCAAAATTCTAGTATGGATCATTAAGCTATGTATCAGGATATTCATAATCTTTTTCATAGTCATTTACTTGTTGATCCATTCAAAAACATTCTAGCAATCTAGTAAGAATATATCCACTTAAAAGATAATGTCATTCAGTAAGCATACATAGGTAATACCTACCTGAGCCAGTGGATCTCAAAAAAGAAGGAGGAGGTAATAGTTTCCCCAGATGTTATCTAATACCCTCGTCAATTAGCCTTTCTTTTTTATGAAATAGAAGTCTACATTCAAGTACACAACTATACTGTCATATTAAAATTGTTTCTGCAAGAAAAAGTGCTAAAAAACTGGTGACTCTACTGGAGATAGAGATTATCTAAGTTACAAAAGATAAATCAAATTTGTAGTTTAAGTTTCCTAAGTCATTCTAATAGTATTTAGTATTTCCCAAGTTTGGGTGGCGACTCTAAAAGTGAAATCTTTGTAATCAGTGGAAAAGATAAGTGATATATTTTTAAATATGAATACTAGGTCTAGAATGAAGAACAATCCAGAAGTTGAGTTGGATAGTGGGATTCCCACTACTTCAAAAACTAGGATGTCTTGGAGAAAGAAGAAAAATCAAGAAAGTATCAATTATTCTCCTCCAAGAAGTGAAGATAATATAGCATTAGAAGGAAAAAAAAATAACCAGTCTCGTCAAGAAGAAAGTGCCTTAGAATATTTAGAAGCCCCAAGTCTTGGACTAGACACCTATGCAGTCACTAGTACTTCTAGTGAGAGAGAAGGAACATATACAATTAGTTTATATTCTGAAGAAGTTCCTTCTGATGAGCTTGCAGAGAAAGAAAGAATCCCCATAAAACAACTTTCCCTTATTCAATAGATGAAAAGGGAAAAAGAACATAAGAAGAAAAAACTTGAGCAGAAAGATGTTGATAAGTATAGGAAAAGAACCTTAAGATATCAAGCTAAAAAGAATATAGAGAGGCCTCGCAGAGACCAAGAGATTCCCAGCACCCACCAAAAGTTAGGTTCTAAAGACTTCAAAGATAAAGGAGAGAGTAAAGTTGTAGAAACAAAAGTTGAGAATCCTAAAATTCAAAAGAACCTGACAGAGCAAATGTCCAAATTAGACATTGACCTTGAAAAAATTAGAAAAGAAAAAGAAACCATGGCTAAGATGTTGGAAAAAGATGAAGAAGAAGCTGCTACCATTAAAATGAAAAGAAAAATTGACTTCTTGCAGTCAACTACAATTTCTTTTTCTGATACAGAGCACCCTACAACATCAAAAATTAAGGCTTCTTCTTTCAAAGACCATAGAAAATTCTTTGCTCCCAAGGAGAATGATAAATTTCAAAGGAGGTCTCTTCCTGCAGAAAGGTATAAGCAATTTTCTTTCATTGGAATTCTAGGTTATCCTAATGTAATACCAGAGGATATGGGAGAAAAGCTCCCAAAATGTTCAGGTAATAATGTTGTCACCTGTGAAGAACATTTAAGAAAATTCTTTGATGTTATAGATGATTTAAATATCAATCATGAAGATGTTTTTATGAAGCTATTTGTACAATCTCTAGTAGAAGATGCTAGGGAATGGTTTAGGATCTTATCTCATGGTTTTGTAGGAATGATGGATGAACTGATTGATCTTTTCAAGGATCAATATGGTGACAAGACTAATGAAGGGTTTTTTCTTAATGAATTTAACAACATAAGGAAGAACTCAAATGAAGAAGTAACAGAGTTCAATACAAGATTTCAGCGAGCTATGCATAAGCTATTCCAAAACATGAAGCTAGATCAGAAGGTATGTTTGGCTACCTATCTTAATGCCTTTGATTAAAAAATGGGCTATGCATTAAGGGATACAAATCCTAGGACTTTAATAGGAGCCTATAAAATAGTTGTGAACATAGAAATGAATTGGAGAATATTAGGGAAATTGGGTAAAAGAGAGTATCCACACTTTAATAGGAGTGGTCAAAAGGAACCTGAGTATAGAGAGTATAGGGCTCCACAAAACAATAAGCCATCCTATAATAACAATTCCAAGCCACAAAATAGGATGCAAAACTACCCCCATGGTACCCAATTTAAGGATGGTAAGCCTATTTCTCCACCAAGAAAAGAGAAAACTGGCAATAGGACCCATGATCCTTTACACAAAAATGCTATTCATATGTGCAACGATGACTTCTGGTGTGAGGCATGTGAGGCACCACATAATCCTGACTTTTGTGTTATTTCTTTAGATTTTGAATCAAATGAGAAGAAAGATAAGGATGAAGATGATACATGTGATTATAATATGAATAATGCATATTATTGTCATGATATAGATTCTGATGAAGAAATTGAGAATCATCACATATATGACTCGCAAGAAAGAGTTGAAATTCACCAGCAACAAATTTTATCACATAGTGAAGAAGAAGAAAGGGATGACCACATAAGGTGTTATACGACCACATAGGTGTTATGCCCAAAATATTTGAGAATCTCCAGTAGTGAGAAAATCCTCTAATGAGGAAAAAGCCAGAATCACTACTGACTTAGTGAACAAAGCTAGAAACAACTATCACCTAAGAAATAGAGTTGTGGGTAATGCTGGTAGTCAACCATCAGGCATCTTTATAAAAGAAAACAAAATAGATGCCAAATATGTACCTATAAAGGATGGACCTGGGGAAATTCCAAATAGACCTAAGATCACGATAGTAAACAAAGCTAGTGAGAAAAAGGATGTACATGTGGAAAAGGCTAAAGAGACAGAGGCAATTTCTTCTTCCCCTAAAGTGGAAAATAAGAAATCTAGGAGGGATGAACCTGTTGTGAATATTCAAATAGAAGAAAATAATATTATTGTAGAAAATCCTAAAACCACTTATGTAAAATATACTCCAATAGATATGGGACAGTGCTTATCTCAGATGACTGTGAAGGTCCCATTCCTTGAGATGATGAGAATAAAACAACATAAAGATAAAGTTCTGTTAGTCTTGAATAATGTGTCACTGATAAAACCTCAGAAAATAGAGCACATTGAAAATAAATCCAACAACAACGGGAAAGAGCCTGAGGGGATGATCTCTAAGATTCCTCAGATCTACTTGAACACAAACACTTCTGCAGGGGTTGTTGACCCATTTTTCTTAACTTTGGTTATAAATGGAAAGATGCTGAAAAACTGTATGATAGATTCAGGAGAATCAAATACAGTAATGCCTACAAAGATTATGAGATCCATGGGTTTACAAGTAGACACTCCTCATGGGAGATGCCAATAAATGGACTCAAGAGAAATTCATGTAGTTGGGACTATTGAAGCCCTACCCTAAAAGTTATCCATGTGTCCAGATATTGTGTTAAATATGAGTGTACTAGTGGTTGACACACCACCACACTATGGTAGGTTGTTATCTAGAAAATCGAGTGCTTCAATAGGTAGCAGTATATAGTGTGATCTATCTTATGCCACTTTCAATATAGCTAGAAATAACGTAAAAATATCTAGAGAGGTAAAAACACCTCATATGATAAAATTGATTGAAGATACATATATTAATTATTGTGTTGACATTGACATGGAAATTTTTAGAATCAAAAGGAGTACTCACCAGTGTGAAAATATTGATCCTTTGGTGAAGGATTTATATGTACAAAATGATGGTTTGTGGCAGATGTACTTTGATGGAGCCTGTTCAAAGGAAGGATCAGGAGCTGGAGTTCTATTTATATCTCCATCAGGTGCCACACTCAAATATTCTTTTCTGCTATCTTTTCAATGTACAAATAATACAACAGAGTATGAATCTTTGTTTCTAGGGCTAGAAATTGCTACTAAACATGTTATAAAATGTTTAAAAGTCTATGGTGACTCAAAATTAGTAGTAGCCTAGGTGAGATCCAAATATGTTGTAAAGAATGAGAGATTGAAAATGTATAGACATGCTATTTGGGATCAAATATAATTCTTTAATGCCTTTAATATAAACTAGATAGGAAGGTCTAGAAACATAATGGCAGATTTCTTGGCTAATGTTGCCTTGAAAACTGATGATATGACCTTATATGCGGTATCAATTGTGGAAGTCAAAAGAAGACCAGTTGTCCCAGACATCATTTACAACTGGAAAGTGTTTGAGGATGACCAAGATATCCTTATATTTCTTCAGTGCCTTGACCATTATGAGGACCAGCATATAGATTGCAATAATCTACTTAAATTCATTGATGGTAAGGATTGTATACTGGGGGATGAGGTTGTCCAATTTAGTTCTAACCAAATTCCTAAGGGATTGGTAGAACTAGAGGCATTTTTTACTAATCAAAGTGAACAAACATCGGGAATAAGTAATGCCAAGATTGAGGATTTAGAGGAAATAAATTTAGGTTCACAGACCACTCCTCAAATAGTTTACATTGGAAAAGGATTAGATTCTCATGTTAGAGCCAACCTGATAAAACTACTAAGAAAACATAAGCATGTTTTTGCTTGGTCATATGAAGATCTTAAGGCTTATAGAGAGGATCTTTTCCAACATTAAATCCCACTCAAAACTGACATGAAACCATTCAGACAGAAGCAGAGACCTATTAATCCTCTATTGGCTCCTAAGATGCAATAGGAGTTGATGAAGTTAAAAGATGCTGGAATCATTCAGCCAATCAGACACTCAACTTGGGTCTCAAACCTAGTACCAGTAAGAAAGAAGAATGGTGGCATAAGACTGTGTGTACATTTTAGAAACTTAAATATTGCTTCCTGAAAAGAACTATTCTTTACAAAATATGGAAGCAATGTTGCATTAGGTAATCGGTTGTGAATTGCTATCAATGATGGATGAATTCTCAGGATACAAACAAGTCCTTGTGAAATAATCAAAGCAATTCAAGACTGCTTTTACTACTCCATGGGGAACCTATTTCTATGTCAGAATTCCCTTTGGATTAATAAATGCAGGAGCAACTTTTTGTGTGCTAAAAATGTGTTACACTTCTATGCGTCATTCCATTCAAGGTTGCTCAAGAATGAGGCCTCAAATATTGACTCATAGCTCCCTATTCATGGAGTGCAAAGGTTTGTGATGGAGGCCCTTAAATTGACCTAGTTGTACCCCTGCAAGTACACCATAAAATGGGAGATTCAAAGAGAAAAAGCAAGGATGTTAGTCTCCATGATCATCCAATATGCAATGAAATGAAAACTATTCTATATGATTGCAATGCATAAAAAGAAATTAATCTATATGATAACAATGCATGATTAATCTATAAAAGGAAATATGTAAGCTTAATCTATGGAAGAAAATATGAATTTAATCTACATGAATATCCATGGATGCAAGAAGAAGACAAGAAGAGAGAAGTTGCAATATCCAAGCTTGAGTGCTTAAATTCTCCTCCAAAATTGCTCTCCAAACCTGCAGCATAACAATACATAAAAATTCTATATGAGAATGAGAAGGAGAGGTTTTCTTTTATAGAAAAGTGAACGGTGGAGATTAAGAGGCAAAAAGAAATGAGCAATGGTGGAGATTAAATCCTGGTTGATCCATGTGCTCATTAAAAGCAAAAAGCCCACCACTTAGAAAGATGTGAAGAAAAAATGATTTTTATTTAATTTATTTCCTTTTTCATCAAAAGAAGAGCTTTAAGTGGGGATTTTTATTTATTTAATTAAAAAGGGATATTTTAATTAAATGAGATAATATTATTTAATTAAGAGAGATTTTAATTAAATAAGATAAGATTATTTAATTAAAAAGGAATTTTAATTAAATAAGATTATTTTATTTAATAAAAAGGAATTGTTTTCTTTTAATTAAATAAGATAATTGATGAAATAATCAAACCTTAGGAAATATTGAAATAATTGAATTAATTATGATTTGATCAAGAAAATTGATTTGAATTAAAAATGTTGCAAAGCATTAATTCAGTTGATAAATTGATAAATGGGGGCCCATAGTCTAGGCGACCATTTTAGGGTGCATACATTTGCCCCTTTTTGACTAATGTGTGATCATTCTGGGAACACATGTAGTCAAAGAATGCACTTGAAGTGTGAGATCAATTTGGGATCACAAAACAACACAGACATCAACACCGTTGTAAATAAGTAATTCACATCAGAACAAAGATAAGATGATTGTAAAAAAGACAAGGTCAACACCATTATAAATAAGTAATTGACATGTCCGAGATAAGAATCTCAAGCAAGGTTGCCCCAAGTGGAGAAATTGATAGGATTGATAAATTTGAATCAAGGATTGAAGTTTGATAGGTATTGCCCCCTCATGATCAAAATTGAAATGAGATAGAGGAGAAACAACAAATTGATAAATTTTATCAAATTGAACTAAAGATAAGGTTCTTGATGTAAGATGAAAGATATAAGGATCAAAGAACCAAGGTAGATCATCAAGCATGAAAGATTATGCCCCAAGGTTGAATTAGAAGAAAAGAAGTGGGGTG
>MU227986.1:860185-872120 GCA_018584345.1 Thuja plicata | reverse complement strand
TAGAAGAAGAGGAATCAAGCATGGGAGTGACAGAAGAGATGAATAGAAGAAGGTATACTAGATAATAAGAGGAAAAGAATTGAGAAGGAAGAAGAGGAAGAAGCGTGAAGGAAGAAGAGAAATGATGGAAATGGGAGACTAGGAAGACATGGGAGATGTGGAAAAAAGAAGACCAAGAGTTATTTTATGCAATTTGATACCATTTAAGTTCATTTGGATGTTGAGCAGCATGTCATAGCACTTTTTGGGGAGACCAATTGAAGTTTTTATCACTCGGGAACTCAGATTTGTTTGTTTTAATTGACCAACTAGATGCATTAACAAATTTTTAATTGACCACGGTGGGCGCCAAAAATATGTGCTAAAAATGTGTCACACTTCTATGGGTCATTCCATTCAAGGTTGCTCAAGAATGAGGCCTCAAATATCGACTCATAGCTCCATAGTCATGGAGTGCAAAGGTTTTTGATGGAGGCCCTCAGATTGACCTAGTTGTGACCCTACAAGTACACCATGAAATGGGAGATTCAAAAAGAAAAAGCAAGGATGCTAGTCTCCATGATCATCCAATATGCAATGAAATGAAAACTATTCTATATGATTGCAATGCATAAAAGGAAATTAATCTATATGATAACAATGCATGATTAATCTATAAAAGGAAATATGCAAGCTTAATCTATAGAAGAAAATATAATTTAATCTACATGAATATCCATGGATGCAAGAAGAAGACAAGAAGAGATAAGTTGCAATATCCAAGCTTGAGTGCTCAAATTCTCCTCCAAAATTGCTCTCCAAACCTGCAGCATAACAATACATAAAAATTCTATATGAGAATGAGAAGGAGAGGTTTCCTTTTATAGGAAAGTGAACGGTGGAGATTAGGAGGCAAAAAGAAATGAGAAATGGTGGAGATTAAATCTTGGTTGATTCATGTGCTCATTAAAAGAAAAAAGCCCACCACTTAGAAAGATGTGAAGAAAAAGGGATTTTTATTTAATTTATTTCCTTTTTCATCAAAAGAAGAGCTTTAAGTGGGGATTTTTATTTATTTAATTAAAAGGGATATTTTAATTAAATGAGATAATATTATTTAATTAAGAGAGATTTTAATTAAATAAGATAAGATTATTTAATTAAGAAGGAATTTTAATTAAATAAGATTATTTTATTTAATAAAAAAGGAATTTTTTTCTTTTAATTAAATAAGATAATTGATGAAATGATCAAACCTTAGGAAATATTAAAATAATTGAATTAATTATGATTTGATCAAGGAAATTGATTTGAATTGAAAATGTTGCCAAGCATTGATTCAGGTATTTTGATAAATTGATAAATGGGGGCCCATAGTCCAGGCGACCATTTTAGGGTGCATACACTATCCAGAGAGCCATGGATGTGGCATTTAAATAATTTATTGATCTATTCATGGTTATTTATCAAGGTGACTTGACTACATATTCTAAAAAAGTAGGGGATCACTATGAACACCTAGAAAAAAAAATTAATAAGGCTTTAGAGTATGGTGTTTCACTAAACCCTAGAAAATGTCATTTTGTAGTTATAGAGGGAAATTTAATAGGACATATAGTGTCCAAAAATGGAGTCAGGATAGACCTTGGGAGAATAGAGGCTATCCAAAAGGTCACTGCTCCAAAAAATATAAAAGGAGTACAATCTTTCTTAGGAAAGATAAACTTTGTCAGAAGATTCATAGCTAACTTTGTAGAGGTTGTCAAACCAATTATCAAATTGCTAAAGAAAGATCAAAAATTTCATTGGAATGAGGAAGCTCAAATGGAATTTGAGAGAATAAAGAAGGCAGTACAGTAGGCACCTATTTTGAAATCACCAGACTACAGTAAGCCCTTTTATTTATTTTCCTTTGCATATTTTCACACTATTGTTGTTGTTCTGTCACAAAAAGATGATGAAGGGTTTGAGCATCCAATAGCCTTTTTTAGAAAATCCCTTCAAGCTGCAGAATTGAATTATGAGATGATGGAAAAGAAAGCATATGCCCTGGTAAAGGCTATAAAATATTTTAGACCATACTTAGTTTGTGCTAAGGTGTTGTCATATGAACCTCATGTTGCAGTAAAGGACATTCTTACCCAATCAGAAGTCACTGGAAAGAGATGTAAGTGGATCAACTGAATTCAGGAATTTAACCTAGAAATCCACATTACAAAATTGGTAAGAGGTCAAGGTTTGGCAAAGCTCATGACAGAGGAGAAAATGGATTTAGTACAAGTAAATAATATAGAAATACATGATCAGACAATTACAAGTATAGAGAAACAACCATTTTATACTGATATTGTATATTTCTTAAAAAATGCCAAGTGTCCTAATGCTATGACAGATAACCAAAAGAGAAGTCTCAGATTACAGGCTCAGAGATACAACTTCATACAAGGAGATTTATAATGGAAAGATAGAAATGGTGTATTACTGCTATGTCTAGATCAAAGCCAATCTGAGAAAATATTAAATGAAATGCATGCTAGGGTATGTGGAGGCCATTTTTCTACCAAGACTACTGCCCATAAGATCCTAAGGGCTAGATATTTTTGGCCCAATTTATTCAAAGATACCCATGCATATTTCAGGAGATGTGAGCCATGTCGAAGGTTCACAAATAAGTTAAAATCTTCAGGAGCTTTGTTACTAAATCGTGTAAGTGCTGAAGCCCCTTTTACTATGTGGGGAATTGATTTTATAGGTGAATTTTCAAAAAAATCCAGTGGTGGACACAGTTGGATACTTGTAGCCACATATTACTTTACAAAATGGATTGAAGCTATTCCCACAAAAAAGGCAAAAAGTAAGGTTGTTACTGAATTCCTGATGGAAAATATATTAACCAGACTTGGTGTGTCTATAAAGTTAGTAATGGATAAGGCCATGTATTTTAGGTCAGGTGAGATAAAAGATTTTTGTGAGAAGTATGGGATAATAATGTCATAGTCATCCCAATACCACCCTCAAGAAAATGGTCAAGATGAATCTAGTAACAAAAGTATATTGAAGATTTTCAAAATGACTCTTGAGAAGAACAAGAGAGCATGGCATACAAAACTAAAATTAGCATTATGGGCTGACAAGATAATAGTTAAAAAAAAAACACAAAAATAACCATTTGAACTTGTATATGGTGTTAAATCAAGATTGCCTATTAATAATTTGTTACCAGTCTACCAGTTTATACAAGAAGAACAATTAGAGCTTTCTGATAGTATGCAAGACAGAGTGATGCAGTTGAAAGAGTTGGATGAAATCAGAAAGGATAGCCAAAAGGAGAACATAAAGTTACAAAAAAAGATGAAATATCTGCTTGACAAAAGGGTGAGTAATAGAAAATTCCAACTAGATGATCTTGTTTGGTAGTGGAATGTAAGACCAGAAGATAAAGGAAAGCACAAGAAGTTTGAGTCATTGTGGCTTGGACCTTATGTCATTTCTCATAGCTTTGGAAAAGATTCTTATCTTCTGAAGAATATGAATGGAGAAGAATTTGAGTTTCTTGTGCATGGGCAATTTATGAAGCCTTTCTTCAGTTGAAAAGATAAAAGTTTTTATGCACAGTAATTTTTGAATCATATGTATATAAGTAGGTTTCCCTTTCAATTGTGTGTTCCCCTCAGCAATAGGTTAATCAGTGTCAAATAAAAGGTCTGCAACCAGAGATTCTAAGATTCTTGTCATAAACTTGTGTTTAGCCATCCTCGGAGAGAGCCACTGTTGGTTGTATTTCCTATTTTTGAGTTTGCCCTGTGAAATTTTGAAGTTTCCTATCACTCCTATGCTCAGAAAGTTTAAATTCATGGTTGAAATTGCTTATATACTTCTACAAACAAATGTTTTAGCTCAAAAACCTAGTTGAAAATGTTAAAAACCCTAAACACTAGGGTTATTTCCATTTAAAATTTGCAAAAGGCCCTAATTTCTCGGTTGAGTGTATATTCTGAAGTTACTTTTTCACAATTAAGTCCTGAGAATAAGTAATTTTCTTTTATGTTGGTCACTTACTCTCTGGATGTCATGATAATATTTCATATGGCTATGAGACTCAGTGAATTGCCTTTTTTATGCTATCTCTTAATGAAAAAGAATATGCTTCAATGATTACGAGACTTGGCACAGACCGTCCATCTGAAATATGATCTAACACTGGTCAGGTTATCTCTTGATAAGATCAGGGTTAATGACTTTTTATCGTGACTTTGAGTTTACTCAGTGGCATTATCTCCAAATATAACCCAGGGTTATGTGTTAAGTTAAAATCTTAAGATTTCTCTATTGCCGCCAAGTCTCAGAATAAAAGATGAGTTAAGAAAAAGATTGCGAGACTTGGAGACAACTGTTAGATCAAGGTAAGATCCAATGGATGGCATGAAGTCTCTTATATAATTTGAAAAGTCAACAGTTATTCAGCGATCAGGAGACAAGGAATAACATTGAATCACATGGTTAAATATGATAAAGATTAAAGGTATAGTTGTGTGGTCTCTGAATAATTTTTAATACAATAAAATTATTTGGTGATTATGAGACAAAGAGTGTTGTCACCAAGTCTCAAGATGATTTAGGGTTTGCATGAAATATTAAGAGACTTAGCAGAATCCATTAGATGATGTCAGATTGAAGATAAATGGTTGTCGAGTAATCTCCAATTAAGTTGGCCAAGTATATTTTCTTCTAGAGACTAAGAGACAGAAGGAAATAAAGGTTACATTATGCTTTTGTCACTAGGTCTCAAGACATATTAGGGTTTGATATAATTATTATGAGACTTAATATTGGTCGTTAGATGCTAAGCTAAGAAAGATCAATGGTAGTCAGGGAGTCTCTTGATGGATTTGATAAATTGAAATTTTTTAAGAGAAAATGAGACAAGTTCTAGTCACGTAGTCTCTAGAAGGAATTAAGTTGTTAAAGCAAAGATATTAAAAGCTTGGTCGCTAAGTCTCCAGTTAAGATATTCAAGTGATAATTCATTCAACAATTAAGTAACACAAAGCTTATGTCACAAAGTATCAGAACAATTTAGGGTTATACCAAAAGATTATGAGACTTGGTGAAAGGCGTTCGATCAAAAGGAAAACAACGGTGATCGCATAGTCTCAGAATAAACTCAGAGTAAAGGAAATCTCTCAGCGACTTAGCTTTTCCACAGTCACGTGGTCGCCAAAAGGAAACTAAAGGTAAAACTGAAGTTAATAATACCTTGTGTCACCAAGTCTCAGAAAGTGATCACATTTAAGGATTTTTCTCAATGACATGAAGATAATTTGTAGTTGTGAGGTAGCTAATAAGGAAAAGTGAAAGTTAAGGCATGGTAAAAATTAATACAGCTGCTGACACGCTATAGTTGAAAATTCATCAGCCAATGAGGATTTAGAGAAGTTAATACAGCTTAGAAAGGTTGGTGAGGTGTCTAAGGCTCAGCCAATCATATTAGAAATTACCTCTTGTCAAATTTAATAAGGATTTTTCATCAATTTTGCACTCATTCAAATTTTATTTCCCGTCATAATCAAAGGCTATGGCTAGGAGAAAGCATTGATGTCACGGTATGCTAAATTGAAGGTAGAAGTGATGGGATTACCCAATTATGAGAAGTATACCTTGATCATTCTTTACCATAAATAGATGATATTGTGCTTCATTTTCATTTACAATGCCTTTAGAATCTAGAGTGGGGAAATTACCAAGTTATCAGTGTTTGCAAAACAAAGAGTTGCCAGGTTTTGAAAAGTTAAGTAATCAAGATTTCCAATTCTAAATTCAGGGAAATTTGGTTTGTTTTCAGAACCTTAGATTGTTTTCAATGCATTACAGTTTAGAATTAAGGGTTTCCAGTGAGAAGATTTGTTTCAATATCTGTCAAAAAGGTGTCATAAAAGCAAGCATCCAGGATGAGTAGAGAAATGAGTGTAGCTTCCACTAGTGGGAAAAGTGAAGAAATGGATGATGAGGCTAAGGGGAAATGCAATTTCACAGATGAATTTTTGACATTACTACTAGGATCAACACATAATAAGGATTCAAAGGATGATATCCTGAGTGATGACCTAGCCTATATTCGAGATGTCAAAACTCCAGGTTCATCAGGTTACTCTCTCTTTAATTATTTTTATAAAAATAGTGATGAAGTTTTACCTATGTCAAACCCTTGGACATGTGGGTTAGCTAAGTTAGTTGTTCCCAATGTATTCTTAGATAATGATCTTGTTCTAGCCCTAGCAAATAATTATGATGTGCTTTCAAAGACAATTAAGAGGAGTGATGGCACTACACTAGTAGTTTTAAAAAGAAATTCATTTATGAAAGCCTTCAACCTCTACTACCCTATGTCAACAAAGATTGACCAGAAGAAACAAGAAATGAGGTATGAAAAATAGATTGGGATGGTTAAAAGTTTAGTATAGAGGCATATTCCTAGACAAATTAAGAATTATATTTCCCCCATGCCAAGACTTGCACCTTATTCTTATAAGGATTTTAATCATTATATCAAGTACATTGCTTTTGCACACTGTAGAGTATTAGAGAGGGATGGGGTATAGAGATAATCACTGTAGATATCCTGATGATTACCTTAGACTTGCAAGATGTCCATTCTAGCACCACTTATGATTATATTCAGTATATAATTGATAGAATGCATGAAGGATTTGTGGCCATCCAAAATAAAGAAAAGGAGCCTAAGTTTATGCATTACTCTATCCTGATGCATTTGATAATGTATTACAATTGCCCTGTGATGGATTTAAATAATTTGAGGCCACAAAGATTTCACCAGGGTCAGCCCAACCTTATTCAATTTTGGATAAGGATTTGGAATTATACTACTAAGGATTGTGAGTTCTATGAATTTGAGAACTAGATAGTTTATCCATTATTGTAGTTTCTAGGAGTAAATAAAACCAAATTACCAACCAAGGTGCTACAGTTACTGAGGCCTTGTGAGTATGTAGACAAGTGGCCTGGAGATCACAACTACGGTGATTTCTACTTGGAGGATAATTTTACTATGATTAGAGTATATGGATGTTCATATCCACCACACATACTCCCATTCCATGTTCGTGCGAGAATTACAACAATGGATTTTATTTGGAAGCTCATATTAATAGATAAGGAGCATCTGGCTCCTCACAGAAAGGGGACATTCACTCCCATACAATTCAAAGTATATCAATTCACTATTAGCAAAGAGCCATAGATTTAGTAAACAATTGGCTAAGCCATTACAGGATGAGTGTGGCATCTTATTGATACAATGATAAAGAGGGATTTGTTGCAAATGCCAAGAAGCTTATAACCCCAACCATTCCTTATACTTATGAGCATGAACAATGCATGGAGGAAGATGTCATAAGGAACATTATTCAGGATGAAGAAGTGATTGTGAGAAAAAATAAAATTAAAGAATTAATGGACTTCGAAAGGAAGGTAAAGAGGAAAGGATTGTCTTTTGGAGGGTTCTTCCGTGATCTACCTTATTTAAAAAGGATAGATGCCATGATCGACTCTCATACTTTCCTATTCAATCAATTAGAGGATGCACTAGTAGTTTTGGAGAAGGGCCAAGTAGAGCACTCTGAATCAAAATATGATGATGATAGTGATGAAGGATACCCATCGCCCATTTCCCCTCCAGTAAATCAAGCAGTTGAAGAAGAAAAAGTTGCCGAGGGAGATGAGAACATTATTGACCTAAGAGAGGTCCCATAAATTGAGGTTACCAATGAGCCTCCTCTCAAAAAGAGAAGAGTTTAACTTGGAGAGCATTCTCAAGCAATAATCTATGTGAGAAGAGATAAGAAAAAAGATAAAGTTAATGCTCTTATTCCTAGTAATAGGCCATATGATCATCAGTTGAGGAAGGAGATCAGAAAAGGATAAAATTTGCAACATGATGAAGAGGAAAATGTTGAATTACCTCTTGGAACATGCATTTATGAAAGGTTAATTCATCAGTAGCAATTCCTTAATGATGATAAGTTCATCAAAACCAAAGAATTTAAAGACTTCCTTAGGTGGAACAAGCAACAACAATTTGGAAAACAACTACAATTGGATGGAGGAGAGCCAGTAATAGCTGAAGCCTTACAAGTTAAACAGGATTATGATCCTGAAATAGAGAAAATTACTCTAGAGGAAGCAAGGAAACTGGTCAAATCTAGTGGGATGTTACTTGCTGAAGGCTGGTATTTAGCCTCAGCATTTATAATTGATCAAATTAGGAAGCAACCTGACTTAAAACTATCATCAGAAGTGCAGGCTGGAGAACTGATCAAAGGATTTTGTTATAACTCAAAATCCCAGGTTGTTGCAATGTGGATCCTAGCTCCTAAGGATCACAAACCAACCTTGTTAAATATTCAGGAAAGCATGGTGGGTAATCAAATGGTATTGTCTGTTAATAATACAAATGACATGGAGATTTCACAGGTGTTTTCACATTTTTCCAATTAAATATAGTTAAAACTGAAGAGATATCATAAAGATATGATGCCCTGATGGGAGAAACCAGTGCTATTGTAAAGGATAGGGAGTTATGCTACATTAGAATTCATGCTTTGGAGAAAGAAATTGTAGATTTGACTTAGCAATTGATGGAAAAACCTAAGGTTATCCCTGCATCACCAAAAGAGGTTACACATGCAAAGGTCCAAAAAGAGATAATAGGGGAGAGTGCTAAAATAGAGGAATAGATCATGGAGCACAATGAGATTTTCCTAGGATCATTAATGAGTATCTTTCAACATGGGATTGATATATTAAAGGATAAAATTGATCTCTTTTTAAATGCATATAATAAGCTTCTTGTTTTTCATGCTGAGGTAACAAATTTTATTTCTATCTTAAACACCTACTTTGGAACATGGTCTAGAAGGACTCAATTATTTGATAGGTTAGCATATTTGCAACCACATAGGAATGATCTTCTAGAGATAGTCATAGAGGTTGGTGATGAAATTTAAAAGATAAATATAACTTTTCCTTTCTTTAGGGGCAAGTTAAATCAAATTGAGGCCAGAATAAATCTCTTTGGATCAGATTTAAACAGATTTATTCATCCGATCAAGGGAGATGACAATCAGATCAAAGCCTTGGAGGCATGGAAAGCATAATTTGATACCAAACTACCTAAGAAAGAGGCATTTATTACTGACAGTGCAGAATTAGATATGGAATGTTATAATAAGATTTTGGATGAAGCCTTTAAGGCTTAGACTGACATCAACAAATTTCTAACAGATGTCAAGAGTATAACAGATACTCGGTGGAATAGGAAAAAAGCATAAATTGAGAGAATTAAGAGCTTTAATTAGCCTGCTGAGGATGATGTAGCAACATGTGATGCACTGACAAAGCCTAAAAAGAACAAATATGTTGCAGAGGACATTGATGTCATTGATGAAGAGTAGAGAAACACTTGGTGCCTACTCTTTAAGCACTAGGAGGTTAGCAATCTTAAAAAGATAAGTGTAGGTTAGCCTATAATGGTGGTCACTTAATCTCATTACAACTATCAGATGCTATCCTGAACACATACAGACAAAGGCGCCAAAGATCACAAGAAGACAAAGAAGAAAATCAGATTTCATTCTTCATTTTTATCCTTCCACCGCTTGGTTCATTCCTTTCTTTTGTCTTTTCTACATTTTAGGGTTAGGTCTTATAACCATCTGAAGCTTGTAGAATCCATACTTCTTAAGGATTCCAAGATGGTTTAAGCCTATAAATAGTTCTCTTGTATCATTTTGTTAAAAAAGGTTGGAGTTAGATGATGAAATATAGTTGCAAGCCAGACTTCTAAATTTTGGTCTGAGTTTTCTAAGCTTTTAGTCTCTATATGTACTGAAGCGGGAATATATAAATAAAATATAGTGCATCTCTTATTCTATATTTTTGTTCTCTTTACTTATTGTGTATGCTCTTTTATGTTTAAATTGTAAGGTACTTTAAACATATCGGTTACAAGGTAGTTGTCTAACTACTTGCAAGTTTAATTCAAGGAAAGGATTAAGTTTTGTCAGAATTTTCAGGGAGTATAATAGTATTTAAGGATTTGATACAGTAGTGTGGAAGTAATAGGGTAGTTTTTAAGGCACTTTACCCAAGTTGCATATAGGTTGTAAGGCATCCTATAGTATCTTTATTTATCTTTTCAGTGGAATTGCATCTATTGACTCTATAGCTCAAGGATAAGGCACTGGTTTATAGTTGGCTAAGTAATTAATCATTATCCAACCAGTATTTTAATTTATCAAATCATTCACACTTCAAATATACATTCCATTCAAGTAATTATTTTTAAGGAATACAATTCAGTTTACTGATTCCTTTAAGAGAGAATCAAATTAGGTTATTCTTCCTGAGGTTCATAAGAACTAAACAAAGAAGGACAAGAATCCTTATTACCTTACTAATTGTTGTAGTCAAAATGTGATGAAGGGTGCTCCCCTTAATGCTACAAACACATAACAGAAACAAAGAAGCAACAACAATTTGCAAGAATAGAAAATGGGCTTCTTATTATCTCCACAAATGTGGAATTACAAACTTTCAGAATTACAATATGCAAAGCCACATGGGCATTCCCCTTACAATGTTCTGTAGGACAAAGCCTTGAATTATTACCTAGATCTACCCCGAACTGCCCTAGACAACACTACGGGCCTTCTTTATATAGGCAGTTTCCACCGCCCGAGAAGGTTCCAGAAAGTTATCCCTTAGGGCCAACTAGACTTAGAATTATTTTATTTTTCAATTTATTACATCAAAGTTGGCTCAAAATAACTTTTGAAACCCAAACAGAAATTTTGAAGAAAAATCATTTTCTGCCATTTCAGGTGGCCCGACTTTCGGAGACCATAAGTCATCACCAGTTGACCCGATGGACTATTATAACCCCATTTCAAAAATGCCACAAAGTGATCTACAACACTTCAATTAAGCAAGCTTCATTCAGCCCAAGTTTTGACCTCACTTGGGGCCTCTAAAGCCTTCAAAACTGAGCCTGAAGTTTTTGTACCCTGTTTTCAATACCGAAAATTTTTAATATCTACAAAACCAGACTCGATCTTGCCATGAAACTTTACTGGCAGGCTGATATGACTGAGATGAACCTCCACATGTAAAATTAGAACAATCCGAGATCGTATGACCAACTTACTAAAAATAGAAAGTTTCCATAAATAGCAGCTCTGCAATAGATAGCCCTTATTGAATACAAAAATAGAAATATTTTTGGGTGGTGCAAGATTGCTCTTACACCCTGGATGCTCCTGCATCAGAAACTCGGGGTAATTTGAGAAGTGACCCCGTCACGTCTCAAGTGTGTAGACGAAAACCAAGACGGTTAACCTCCTCCTTTGTCAGCCATGATGAATCTTCAACAGGTCATCCTTTCCACTTGACCAGATATTCTTCATATGTCATGTTCCTTGTGCTTCTGCCAATACGACTATCCAGTATGTCTTCAATCTCCTTGATATCTGAACTGGTTGCTGGAATACTCCACTGTGTTGCTGTAACCTCATCTTCAACACCTCCTTCACGATACTCTATCAAATCTAAAATGTTAAACACTGGTGAAATATTCAGCCCAGTAGGCAATTCTACTTCATATGCATTTCCTGAATCACGCTTCTTCAGTATTTTACATGGCCCAAACTTCTTCATTTTCAGCTTGTTATATGTACCAACTGGAAATCGCTCCTTCCGCAAATGAACCATGACTTCATCTCCAATCTGAAATTCCTTATGCCTCCTTTTCTCATATGCCTTAGCCTTATACTGTGCATTCATCTTGGTAATGTGCTTCCTCACCTCCTCATGGATGTTCTTCAAATGCTCTGCAAAATCCTCAGCTTCAGCACTACTTATTTCTCCTTTATCTATCTTCCTC
>MU227986.1:838487-849924 GCA_018584345.1 Thuja plicata | reverse complement strand
AAATACCTGGGCCAATGCTATCATCCCCATTTGGATGCTTTCCTTGAATTCGGAGCGGGGGATATCTATCTTCATTCTTTTTGGATCCCTCTTTGGGACCTTTAGCCAGTGAGTGTTCATGTACACCGGGCGGCTTCCTCCAGTTGGTTGAATTGTTTCAAGGCATCGGTCCTGGTGACCACCGAGGCCCTATCAAATTGCAGGATCCCTAGGCCTGCTTGGAAAGTAACTGGGTCGAGGGACACCAGTGGAGTGGGGAACCCCGTAGGTTCTGTTGGTGCTAACATGACGGCCTGGGCAGAAGAGTTATAGTGGGCCGCCAGAGTAAGAACAAGCTCCGGAGACTGCACAGAGCATGGGAAGCAAGCTGTCCGAAGAATTCCAGAACCTCCGACGTTGGTTGCAATTGTATCTCCAGCCTACCGCTGAATATGCATTATTTTTACTAGAGCCTGCATTTCTGCCCAAGTTCTGAAACTGGGGTCGGTCATAAATTTCACCTGAGACTCAATCTTTGAGCCCACAATCTCCTCACCCTGCATATACTTCATGGTGAGGGGCAGCTTTGCTAGGGCCTTCTCTATTTTAGACTTTGCTGCTGCCCTGGTCTTGGTTGTGGATGGCAACTCTGGACTTCCGGGAGGAGATGAGGTGGATGCTTCAGACATGGTTGTAAAGTGAAGTCCGGACCTGCGAGACAAAGTGACTGTCAGAACATATTTATCAAAATAAAACAATAACTCCGGGGTCTGGAGTTCTTACCACCGCGCCGTTTGCTTTTCCTGAAAAGTTAGTTTTTTTGCATAAGTATCCGAAAAGCAAAACATAAACTTAGCATTTTCTTATTATATCTCTGGGTCCAGGAAATTTTGTCACACTTCACGAAGACATGGGATGAATGAAAGAAAGGGACCCAAAGCCTAGAGAAGTGACCGTTAGTAAAAAAGCATGTGGAAGCAGGTCCACGTGGATGCCACGTGCGCTAGCATTGAATGGATGGGATGGCACTGGCGGCGGAGTCGACTGTTCAAACGTGCGAAAAGGGAAAGCCACTTGGCCAGAAGTAATGTGTGCATGGGAAATAAATGAGGCTCTGACAGCCTTGATGGAGGAGAGAGAAAACTACCTGTTTGAAACCGGCCAAGAGCCGAGTTTCAAACAGGTAGTTTTCTGCCTCGAAGCAAACTTGAAGCAAAAAACCAACAGCAAGGGTAACTCGACCAGCTCATCGAGCCACCCGGAAGGATATACAGAGAGCTGAAGGGTATATACATGGAAAGGAGGGATATATACAAGGGTTACTTACAGTAATATATATATATACATGAATTTACACGCGGACGACTCCCCCGTTAAAAACCAGACAAAGCTGAAATAAGAATATACAACTATTTACATTATATACATGCTATCTACAGGCTATTCACAAAATATTTACAAACTATCTACATCTACACAGAAGGCGGACAACCTTCTGGCAGAGCCGAGCCACCAGCAAGTGGCAAAACCAGAAGACCAAAGGAACAACAGAGAAACAAAGAAAATGCAAACAAAAACAACCAACCAAAAGAAAAACCAGAAAATGAAAGCAAAGCGAAGAGGAGGGAAGCAGAGAAACCAACCTGAAAACACAGAAGGCGGAGGAAGGGAAGATTAATAGGGGAACTCTACAATAGCTTCGAATCGTCAAGCTATCAAGATCACCACCGCGGAGCACTAGCGTACATCTGAGAACAGTAGAAGGTGTTAAGTTTTGATTATCGCAAATCTTTCTGTAACTGCTCTACTAATCGCTTTGAAAATTGCTCTATTTCACTCTAATTTCTCAAAGATTTTAATCACAGTAACTATGAAAATGACAGGCGAGTCTATTTATACCCACGGTAAAAAGTAATCCTCCTCACTCTGGAAATTTCAGGTTAGGCAAAACATCTAGACTCAGGGCCCGGGGATCCCTTACGATGATATTCCTAAGACTTAGGAACATCATCACAAACAATCCCGGAGTCCGAAATCTGACTTCCAACCAAAAGGAAACCTCCGGGATCCGAGATCCCGGAGGAGAAAAACAAACCAAGGAAATGACACACTCCGGGGAAGAAAACCCCAGAGAAAGAAGATAAGAAGGAAAAGAAAGACAAGGCAAGGCCGCAACAAAAAGAAAAGCAAAAAGAAAAAAGGGGGGACCCAACATTTTGCACACAAAATGTAGGGATGGGGATGCAGGGCATAACAAATGGCGACTATCTGGGACAAATGCCTTATCGCATTTGAGAACCATAGAATCTCTGGTTAGCACAACTGGAACAAATCGTCCTCCCGAAGCGTTTGACAAGTAGAGAGAAGCATATCTAAGAGAACCTGACCACACAGGAGCCAGTCTGTAGCCTTTCATCAGTGGTGTCATGTGTGCTTTGGAAGGAAATCAAGCCGATGACCTCTGAGAGGAAATAGAGAAACGAAACTAATTACATTGAACCAGTCGTCAATTTAATTGCTTTTCCCCCGGAGACCAGAGTTTCATCCCACTTTTCCTCATTACTTCATTTATTTCCAGGTGGGGAAGGTGGTACTTCTTTCACCATTGAGCCCAAGCTTAGCTAAAATTCAAATGGCAGTACTTCTTTCACCTATCCACCTATATTTAGATATCTGGAGAGGATAAAACTCCGAACCCAGAAGGAATTCCTTTGGATTCTCAGACGTGGATCAACCAACCAGTACAGCTGATCTACCCTCGACGTGTCCAATTACTTGTTCCTCATATTATTTTGGTTCACTGATTGCCAGACTCCCGGAGACAACACCCAATGGAGATTGCTCGAAAATGTGCCATAACCTACAAACAATCCCAGAGACCGGGTTGATTCCACCGTGATAAAGATAGATTCTAGAGTTCACCATGCCGGAGACATTGCACCAGAAGCCAAAGTTATGTGAAGCAGTCCCGTTCCTACAAGATGGGACAAAAATGCCGGGGCCAAAAGAAAGCCAAAGATGAAAACAAAGACAACAAATAAAAAAGGGCGACTGCCCCGGAACGCAGCCAAGAAGACTATTTACAAGGGGAAATTTACATATAATACAACTTTGGACAAATTTACCCTTATTTGAAGTAATGTTTGATAAACTGCCCATTAACAGGCAATGCGACAGGTTCTCCAGTCAAGGTGTTAAGGTGATAAGTATTTGCCCTGCAGATTTCTGATATTAAGTATGGTCTGAGCCAAAGCCGCTGGAACTTGGTGTGCTTTCCTTTCTTCTCTCGGGTCTTATCCCACAGTAGGACCAGATCTAAAATCTAAAAAGCCTTGTATTGGGCTCTTCTGTCAAACCATCGTTTTACTACTGCTTGATGATGCGCGAAATGTTCAAGGGCTGTGTCTTGTTGTTCCTCCATCCGCACCAGATTCAGGAGCCGAACCTCCACAATGTTGTCCCTGTTGTTGAATTCCTGCATAAATTGTAAAACTGGGATCTGTAAGTTGACTGGGAATACAGGGTTCTGACCATAAACGAGGTGGAATGGGGATGTCCCCAAGGCGGTTTTAATATGAATACGATCCGCCCAGAGGGCAAATTTCAATTTTTGGTGCCAATCCCGGGGATTTTGTTCCAGCAAATGTTTGATCACCTCAAGTCGATTCTTGTTCGTTGATTCAGCAATGCCATTTCCCTGAGGGTAATAGTTGCTGGAGAACTTCAGTGTGACCTTTCGGTTGTAGGTCCATTCGAGTAATTGTGTGGAAGAAAATGTTGGACCATTGTCACATACTAAAGCAAAGGGCATTCCAAACCTTGTGACGATGTTTTCTTCCAAGAACTTGATAACTGCGTCCGCGGTGTTGTTCTTACAAGGTATAGCTTCAGACCACCGGGTGCAGTAATTAGTAGCAGTCAGAATGTATCGGTGGTTGGCAGACGAGTTGGGGTTGATCTCCCTAATGAAGTCAAATGCCCACTGGGCAAAGGGTCTAGCCTCAAAGATTGGTTGCAGAGGCATGGCTGGGTTACGCTCATGATGCGCTGTAGTTTGGCAAGTATGGCATTTCCTGACATGAGCGTAAACATCTCTGAAGATACAGGGCCAATAGTATCCAGCCCGGAGGATCTGATGGGCATTGGCGTCAGCTGAACCATGTCCGATCCCAAACTGTCCATGGAATCCATCAATTATTCTCATAGCTTGGTCCCTGTCAATGCACCAGAGGTACACTCCCTCGTAATTCCGACGGTAAAGCGCAGAGTTTTTGATCATGAAATGGGCGCTTTTCATCCACAGGGCATGGCGTTTGTGGGAAAGTAATCCCTTCGGGCATTTTTTATTCAGTAGAAAATATACCAGATCGATATACCACAGATCCTGGGTAATGGACTCCACTGTGTAAGTATGACATTCTATGTGGGGAGTCCCCTCTGTTATGGTTCGACTTAGTCCCTGGCCTCAGATTATTTTCATGGGCTGCATCTCTAAATCGTATTCCTGGAGGATGGCCATCCATTTACCCCGTCTCTCGCCCAATTCACTCTGCATCAACAGAGATTTGACAGCCTGGTCCGGGATGATAGCATGCACCTTGCTCCGGAGAATATAATGCCAGAATTTCTTCACGGCGCGAACTAGAGAAAAGGCCTATTTTTCCAGTGATGAATACCAGACTTTGGCGTTCTTAAAGGGGGAACTCATGAAAGAAATTGGTCGCTCCTCCCCTTTAACTTTTTGGGTTAGTACTGCCGTGGAAAAATGCGGCAAAGCAAACGAGTAGATGTAAAACGGAAGGGAATAGTCCAGACTAGCCAGGACAGGTGCCTCCGTTATGGTCTATTTTATCTAGGTGAACGCCCGTTTTTCTTCGGGACTCCACTCAATTTTGGTATCCTTTTTCATCATTTCGTTGAGTGGTTTAACTATCTCTGCGAATCCTGTGATGAATCGACACACGAAGTTGATTTTTCCAAAGAAGGATCGCATTTCTTTCTTACTACCAGGCATCTGTAAGTTCAGCAATGCTTTGACTCTATCAGGGTCTATGGATATACCCTCTTCAGAGACGATATGCCCTAGCAACTTCCCTTTGGTGACCCTGAATATACACTTCTTGGGGTTGAGGGGTATCCCATACCGGTGACACCTCTCGCAGATCTGAGCAAGGTGGGCAGCGTGATCACGCCTATCCCAGGAGAAGACGGTCAAATCATCCATGTAGATGATTATACATCGATTTACAAGGCCCTCGAACGCAATGTCCATGGCCTTCTGAAAGGTAGCCCCTGCGTTGATCAAACCGAAGGGCATTCTTCTATAAGTAAACGTTCCCCACTTGGTGGTAAACACTATTTTCTCTCTATCTTCATATTTGACCATGACCTGGTTATATCCCAAACATCCATCCAAGAAAGACATCATCTGAGATCCGTTCACTATCTGCAACACCTCATCTAAGGAGGGGAGAGGGTGATTATCTTTCTTGGAGGCCTTGTTTAAATTTTGAAAATCCACGCAAAGGTGGATCTCACTGTTCTTCTTCCTGACCGGGACCAGGTTGGCAACCCATGTAGTATGCCAGATTGGAAAGATAATCCAAGCTGACAGTAGTTTTTCTACCTCTTGATGAATCAGAGGCTCTATCAGGGGGTTGACCGGTCTTTTCTTTTTCCGGAAGGGCTTAGCATCTGGTTTCAGGGGGATGGTATGGGTCATGATAGATGTGTCATGTCTTTAGGTCTTCATACCCCCAGGCAATTACATCAATGTATTCTTAGAGAACTGCGAGAATCTCTTTTCCTCAGGGGAACAGGAGGTGCCTATGTGGATGATTTTCTCTTCACCGGGCTGGCCGATGTTAACCTTTTCAAACTTCCCTCCCTCAGGGGAGGATGATACCTTCTCATGGGCTCGAGGGTCCGAGTTGAAGATTCATTCCAATGCAACCATCCCCTTAGGGATAGTGTTGGTGGGAAAGTCCATGATCCCATCGTCTTCATCACCCTGTCCAGTGTCATCGCGGTCTCGTTCCTCCACTATCTGATCCTCGAAAACACCAACATTGGCCATAAAGGCCAGAATATGTTGATCATCTTCGAAAACCTGAAAGTGAATAACATTGTCTGGAATGGAGGGGGTGCGGACCATCTCAACTGAAAATCTCCAGAGTCATGAGCCGGCCATTGGCTCAAGTGTGCTAGTAGAAAGAGCTAGGGCATCCGAGACATAGTTCCATCGCCAGGGAATAAGGTCAATTCCAAAGGCATCGAAATATTCAATGAGGCTCCAAGCCCGGTTGCGGTACGTGGCCAGCCTTTTTTCATGACATGTGTATTGACTCCGGACTTGTTTAACAACCAACTCTGAATCACCTAGAGCCAAGAGGTGGGTGATACCTTTCCTTAGTGCGAATAGGAGTCCAAGGACCAAGGCCTCGTACTCTGTGACATTGTTTGTACAGTTAAACTGTAGCCGGTAGGACGCGAGGAAGGACTTCCCTCGCGGGTTGATTAATTCTACTCCGGCCCCACAGCCTTGTTTGGATCGGGACCCATCGAATTTAAGGGTCCACAAGTCATTGTTTGTAATCTGGGGCTGAGGAGGGGGAGTTTTCTTTGGATTGATGCTGGGGGACTTGGGGATTTTCTCCCGGACTACCGGCGTGAAAGTGGAATTTATCCCCGAAGGCATTTCGGTTTGTGATTCCCGGGTGGATGGAACCAAAGGAGTGCATCTCGTAGAAGTACTGGGTCCTGGGGAATCGGTTGCATGTTCACTCTGGAGGATATCAAGCTGCCAGGTAGCGATTGAACGACATGGCTCACACTCGTGCTCTGAATGTTTTTGGTAATGCAATCGGCACCAAGTGTCAGATAGGAGTGTGGCAAGGGTTGCTATGGGGCCTTGAGAGTTGGCTTCAACTCTCACCTTTTCTTCAAAGTCCTATGCTTTTTGCAACACTACGGGATCCTCTCCGGGGATGAAATCAAATGTCAATATTTCAAGAGGTCAGTACACCCCTAGAGAAGACTCAGAGAAAAGGACTTCATTGACCCTCCCAACTTCGGTAAGGGCCTATTTCATCTGGGGTTCACTTTCAACCCGGATCTAATTGGATTCTCCTTCCCACGGAAGCCACAAGTGGGTGAAGTCGGTCGAAAATTATCCATTTAAGGACTTAGACCAATTCTGACTTAGTAACATCCCGTAAGTCTCTGGGATGTCCACCACTTGGATGTCGATAATGTCGGCTATCCTGGGGTCCTGGATAAGATGTATCCAGACATTTTTCAGTTCCCCCACCATTTTCACAGCAGTCTTATCCAGTTGGATCACTGCGCCATTAGATTGGGTGGGGTGGAGTCTGAGCTTCTGACAAATGGATAAGGGCATGATGTTACCCAAAGCTCCAGAATCTACTAGGCAGTTGTGTATATTTTTTCCATAAATGTTCAGGCCTAGCAGGAAGGGAGGATCCTCATTATTTTCCCAGAAGACAGCCGCATTAGCATCTTTGAATGAGACCATCTTGGGAGGGCGGCTAACTGCCTCCGGGTTCCCTAAGAGCTTCAGAAGGGACTTCTTCTGCTCAGGGCAATTTAACAAAACCTCCATGAAGGTCATGGAGGTGGTGGTCTGCTCTAACGCCTTCGTGATATCGAACCTTCCTCCTGGGAACTGGTGATTTTCTTCCGCGAGATCCTTTGCTTGGTTAGAGCTAGGACCTCTTGGAAGGACAGGTCGATCAGTTGCATTACTCCGGGGAGGAGTATCTTTGGTAGGAGGTACGGGCGTATAAGTTGGTCCTTTACCCGCCTGGCTCTGGGTGTTGTATGGAGCCCGTGGGTTGGTAAAGGCATTGGCCTCAAAGGGCGGAATGGATTCATCAAAGAATCCCTGTAGTTCAGATTCTTCTTCATCTTCCCCAGAAGTACCGAAGAAGATGGTATCACAGGTAAAGGCACTGTGGGTTTGCTCTTGGACAGGGGGCTCTGGGGGAGCGGTATCGTGTGATTGCTGCCTGTCCAGCTGGGAGATCATTATGACTTTCTCCAAAGTGGCACAATTTACCTCATTGTGCGAACCTGTATCGTGCAGCCGACACCAATTAGTCATGGGCTGGAAGTCTGCGACTGGTGTAAAATGGGATGATCCAGCACCATTTTGGTTGGTGTTTTGGTTTGGAGGCGGGCCTCTGGTGTTAGCGTTATTATTCCATTGTTGTTGGTTAGGCCTAGGCCCATTGTTGAATTTTCTTCCCCCGACCTTGTTGCTTTGTTGGCCGGAGAAGATATTCCCTCTCTGGGAATTTGAATTTTGGGGCGCGTAGGACCCAGCCTTCAGTTGACCCATGTCCATGGTTAGGGTGGACAGCATTCGCCAGAGAGACTCAAACTCGATGGTCAAATGAGTGTTAGCGTCACAATGGGATGGCTGTGGCTGTTGTTGGCTTCCGAGGAAGACAGCAGGATTAACCGGAGTCGAGGGCGGCAATCCTCCAGCTGCGGACGACTGGAAGAAGGGCACTCTGGATGGCTGATTCCAAGGGAAGACTTCCTGACCCGGAGTTATCTGGGTCTGGGCTGGGTAAATGTATCGTGCCTGTTGGTCTATCAAAGGTGGCAGAGGATTCACCACCATCAAAGGGGCACCTATTGCCAGATTGGGATTGTAACCCCCGGCATAAGCAGTTCCGCCGGGGATCATGTTGAAAGGTGTGTTCTGTCCAATCCCACCTGGGGATTTATTGAGACCATGAGACAATTCTAAGGCTAGGTTGTAGACTTTTGCCAAAGTATCCCAGTCGCCCAGGGCGGTTGTTCTCCAGAGGAGAGTGGCAATGAAAGGGTCCATCGCATTAAGATAGGTCTATATAGTGACGTTTGGCGAGGGGACAAAAGGGCCTGTGCACCTCTTTAGGGCACGCTGGAACCTATGGTTGAATGCTGCGAGAGGCTCATTGGGTTCCTTTCTGATGGAGATGAACTGGATATGGGACCAGGCTGGGTCCACATGCACGCGAAAAGCAGCTAAGAAGGCGTCCTCCATATCCTGCCAAGTGTTGATGGAGTTGGCGGGAAGGTTTAGGTACCAGTTTAACTCACTTTGTCCTAAGGACAAGGGAAACATGCGGGTCACAACATCTTCATGCTAGATCCGGTGTCGATTCATGGCATCTTTGTATGCCTGTAAATGTTCTTCTGCGGTCCGTGAGCCTAAGTGCTCATATCGCAGGCATATCTTCTTCAGGTGAGAAGGTAAGTCGTTGATTGCGCCCGAAAAAGTGCCCATTGGGGACCCAGTGTTTCCAAAGTATGCAGCCATTGGGGGAGCTATATGTTGGGTAGTTTGAGTACTGGTTCCCAGGACCATCTGGGGAGTTTGGGTATACGTAGATATGGTGGATCCCCAGACAACAGTGGCTGGTATGACTTTCGATGTCCGTTTCTTTTGAGCAGGAGGCTCGAGTTCGACAAACCTTCCAGGATTCAGGGCAGATCTAAGGACTCTTTCAAATTTAGCTGGGGAAAAGGACCCAATCCCACTAAAGGCCTGTCTCCTAAAACTACAACTCGAGGAACCCTCAGGAGGTGTAAAATCAGAATCTTGGGAGGGGGATGAGTTCATGCCCTCCTTCTAGCGCCAATTTCTGTTGACGGGGTTTTGCTGACCGGGTCCGCCAACAGTCATAAGTTGTCACCGGGTTCCGGAGTCTGGAGAAATCAGCCAACTCCGCCTGTAAAGGTTGTCCGGGGGAAATAAATCCTTCGGGCCTTCAAGCACCTGGGTGTCAGGTCACGACGGTGCGGGGCTCAGTTGGGAGAGGTGACTATTTTCGAGGGGGATAGCTGGTTACTTCAACTCATTCTCCCAGAGATTCAGAATAGTAAGAGTTTCCTGGAGTATTCCACACTTAGCAAATAAAACAAAAAAAGATCCTGCAGGGTTAGAGACATTCATCTAACTACAGTCATGCTGAAAAGTCTGGAACATCGACAATACTCTAAAAGACTATACTAAATACCAAAGAAAAACACAACCATCAGTTAGCATTTCATCAGTAGCAGAATAAATAGGTCGTTAATCTACTTGAACATATCAGAGTAAAGGACATACAGAACATTAAAACATGAAATACCATTAACTAAGAAGCAAAGACGTTAACAACTTCATTGCCAAGAATCCTTCCTTCTTCATTAATGTTTGGTCCAGCAAGCACTGGTGCATGATACAATGGTGGCCCCAAGGGAGCATCTAACTACCAAGAACAGAACAATGGAGCATTGAGCTCTGCAACTAAAACCAGAAATCACTTTTCTATTTCTTATGGACAACAAAAACATCAATTTCGCCGACCCTTGGAAATGGGCCGATTTGCCTATCTATACAACTCTTTCTAACCCTAACCCTATTTTACTGTGCTTTAATAAAATACAATATCTGGGGGCCGGTACTACCTGCGCCACCCTACAAAAGACCTGGAGACGGAATAGGTCTGCCATGTGAGAAGAAGAAGACAAAAATATACATCGAAAGAATCAGCCTTGAGAAAAGAGCCAGAGAGAAGAAAGAAGAAAGTAGATCCCCCAGGGACCGAGGCTACATGCCTCATAAATGGGAAATGCGGTGCCCTATCTGCAATGTGCCAGGTGTACCTTTGAATGGCACCTCAGGAAGATCACCCTGTTAGAAGCCAACTACCGAGCCAATGCCTCTTGATGAGTCCAACTACCCTCTGACAGTCTTCATTAACCGCCTCTGAAAGTGACCGGTCGGCCTCGGGGACCGAGACACAGATCACTTTAAAGAATACAAAATTGTGGATCCGGAACCCCGGGATCCAGGAACTTACGCCCCCACAAGAATAAAGAATGTTTAATGTTCAAATTTCCCCGGTCCCCGGAGAACGCTCAAGGCTGTTTATTATCATTGAAGGCCTGAAGGATGCGGAAAATGCCATCTTCATCAATCTTCCTTAGGCTGGCCCTTCTGTGTCTGGCCACTTCAACTTGTTCCGCCAAGTTCAGAACATTATTTCGGAACTCATCTGCCATCCTGGCGGCATCATGGCCCTTAAGCACCATTTTGGTTAGCTTTTCCATTCGGGCCCCATCCATTCCCTCCGGGGATTGATACCGGGATGCCACCCTTTCATCAAAATTCCCCAAAACTGACTCCTCGGGGGTATAAGTATTTGTACCAAGGGGATCAACCCCGGAAGCTTTTATTACAAATGATTTGTATAAATTAAAAGAATATTTTATTGTGTTTATCTTTTCTTGTAAAGACTCTACCAGTTGCTTGGTTACCTCCAATGTGAGGTCTAATTTGGAGTGCTGAGCCTTTACGAAATCAAATGATTCCTCACCCAGAATTCTGGATTCAAAAATTATGTCTTCTCCCAGGGTGAGGAGCTCTTCGAACTCCACCTTCCACGCCTGGTAATTCTCG
>MU227986.1:818563-838054 GCA_018584345.1 Thuja plicata | reverse complement strand
GCCTGAGCCAAGGCCATCATTTCGGCCAGGGAGATAGGGACTGTTGGAGCTGATTGGGTTTTCCTTTTTCTGCTCTCGGCCAACCATGGAGGTGGGAGGGGTGGCCTTCCTGCCAGAGTTTGTTCTTTGGATCCTCTCCCGGTGTCCGATGGCGGCTGCTCCTTTTCAACAGGTATTTCCTCTGTTTCCCTCCCTGCTGGAACCTCTTCTGTAGCAACATCTTCTTCAATTTCCATCTTCTCAGCCTGGTCTGTGATGTCAATTGTTGTGTCTAGACCCTAATCGGCTTCTTCGGGGATCTCCTCTTCATGCTGCTCTTCTTCTTCACCTGTCGGTAGTAGGGGAAAGATCGGGCCAAGATTCAGAGTTTGGGCCGCTGTGATCACCCGCCCGAAGGTTGCCCCCGGGAGTGGCCTTGGGAATGAGGCGACTGGGGTTACGGTTGGTCCCAAAGTTTCAGGTCCGGGTTCCCCAGCGAATGCCTTTGGTTCACTTGGTCACTGTTGGTCCACTCCCGGATCTTCTGTTTCTGAGGCCCCAGAAATAATCTCTGGTTCTGGCCTCTTTTCTTCAGTTCGCTGCTCTTATTGTCCCGCAGCTTCTTCTTCCTGGTCTTCCGGGTCCACAGCCTCTTGTTCTTGCTCCGGGACTTCTGTCCCCGCTTGTGTATCGCCCCCTTGGAGATTTCTGAACTCATCTGTTGTGAACATGTCAAACTCCTCTTCTGGAGGGGGACTGGCTGGGATGTCTACCTATTCTATTTCCTTCTCCGATTCTGGGGAACTAGAAGAAAGGATCTCTACTTCTTTTGGGAGGTAAGCCCTGGGCGCCGGTTCTTCCTTGGGCTATTTTATGTGCTTTCTCTTCCTCTGGGTGATCAAAGGCGGCCCCGCATCTGCTATTGCTGCTGCCTCCAGAGGATCCACCCCCGTCGCCTTCGCCATTAAGGCTGCTAGTGATGGGGAGGAAGGAGGATGGCTTGGTCCGGCCATCAGCGGGGGGGTGGCAAGCCTTATGATCAATTGCTCCCTTATTTTTTGGGAGGCCGCTACAGATTGCCTAATCTATTCTTGAATGGGGACTTGCTGCGCGGGGGAGTTGTCTCTATCCCCTTTCCTTTATCTGTGCCTTGCGCAGAAGTCCTGGCCCCCAGAGTCAACCTTGGTACCGGTGGTGGTGCTTTTGTTACCAGTCGGGAGGCTAGGCGCACACTCCCGGGGCATGCCTTCTTAAAATAGGCATGACTTCTCTCGAGCACCTCTCGAGTGAAGTCCTCAATTGTGTGGTCCTCCTGGACACCCCAATTCGTTGGCGCTAGGGGCATTTTTTCTATCCCCTTTTCTTTGTACTGGGGATCTATAGTGGGGGCGTCATCTGAAAAGCCCGCTGGGAACCTCTGGAGCCTTAGCTCCTGCATCATTCCGGCCATCATTCTATTGTAATGCCAGCTGCACACATCCATATCATCCTGGCGATCTGCCCAGAAGTCTTCTATGTGTGCGTGGTGGGGCTTTGAAGCCCGAGGCAATGCCGTTGCAATTCTGCCATGCGGATCAAAAAATTTCCGTGCCAGATAAAATTCCTACAAGTTGTAACATTGAAGCTCATTATCTGCCTCCTTTGCGGCGGCCAGAGTGCAGGTGTAGTTCCCACAGGATATTGGGAACGAGACATTGGGGACCTTCTTGAGGGCCAAGAAGGCATGTAATTCCATCATCTGCCGGCAGTATTCCAGCAGCACGATCTTGTCCCCATAATGTTTGGGCAACAAGTAGGGTTTCCTGGAGAAGTCAGCGACCCTAATGTAAGTGTGCTATTGGAACTGGATGTAGTAGTGCCCATAACTACTAACCAATTTCATCGCCTTAGTAGATAGGCGGTATCCAGCATCCCTGGTGGGTGTGAGCAAATGATAGTAAACAAAGGAGTCATTTACCCAGCAGTAACTGCGGAAGCTGGCTTCCCATTGGATCTATGGGAAATGGTCCCACGGTGCTTTCTGTCCCCTGCCAAGTCTGAAAACGCCATCTGTAAGTAGGCCATTGGAGTGTGGCCTCTGTTGGGCCAAAGCCCAGAAAACATAAGAAGTCATATAGAACTTATTCTCATTCAGCTGTCGGAACTGGGAGTCGACGTGGTTGGAGATAATGGTCACCCGGTCGAAGAACTCTCCCTTAGTGGAGATGCCCAGGAGGAAATAGTACATCCACTTTGCAAATTCCTGGGCGGAGGGCTGCCCAAATACCTGGGCCAATGCTATCATCTCCATTTGGATGCTTTCCTTGAATTCGGAGTGGGGGATATCTATCTTCATTCTTTTTGGATCCCTCTTTGGGACCTTTAGCCAGTGAGTGTTCATGTACACCCGGGCGGCATCCTCTAGTTTGTTGAATTGTTTCAAGGCATCAGTCCTGGTGACCACCGAGGCCCTATCAAATTATGGGATCCCCAGGCCTTCTTGGAAAGTAACTAGGTCGAGGGACACCAGTGGAGTGGGGAACCCCGTAGGTTCTGCTGGTACTAACATGACGGCCTGGACAGAAGAGTTATAGTGGGCCGCCAGAGTAAGAACAAGCTCCGGAGACTGCACGGAGCATGGGAAGCAAGCTGCCCGAAGAATTTCGGAACCTCCGACGTTGGTTGCAATTGTATCTCCAGCCTACCGCTGAATATGCATTATTTTTACTAGAGCCTGCATTTCTACCCAAGTTCTGACACTGGGGTCGGTCATAAATTTCACCTGAGACTCAATCTTTGAGCTCACAATCTCCTCACCCTGCATATACTTCATGGTGAGGGGCAGCTTGGCTAGGGCCTTCTCTATTTTAGACTTTGCCGCTGCCCTGGTCTCGGTTGTGGATGGCAACTCTGGACTTCCAGGAGGAGATAAGGCGGATGCTTCAGACATGGTTGTAAAGTGAAGTTCATACCTGCGAGACAAAGCGACCGTTAGAACATATTTATCAAAATAAAATAATAACTCCGGGGTCCGGAGTTCTTACCACCGCGCCGTTTGCTTTTCCTGAAAAGTTAGTTTTTTTGCATAAGTATCCGAAAAGCAAAACATAAACTTAGCATTTTCTTATTATATCTCTGGGTCTGGGAAATTTTTTCACACTTGACGAAGACATGGGATGAATGACGGAAAGGGACCCAAAGCCCGAAGAAGTGACTATTAGTAAAGAAGCATGTGGAAGCAGGTCCACGTGGACGCCACGTGCGCTAGCATTGAATGGATGGGATGGCACTGGCGACGGAGTCGACTGTTCGAACACGCAAAAAGGGAAAGCCACTTGGCCAGAAGCAATTGCGTGCATGGGAAATAAATGAGGCTCTGACAGCCTTGATGGAGGAGAGAGAAAAATTGCCTATTTGAAACCGGCCAAGAGCCGAGTTTCAAACAAGTGGTTTTCTGCCTCGAAGCAAACTTGAAGCGAAAATCAACAGCAAGGGTGACTCGACCAGCTTGTCGAGCCACCTTGAAGGATATACAGAGAGCCAAAGGTTATATACATGGAAAGGAGGGATATATACAAGGGTTACTTACAGTAATATATGTATATACATGAATTTACATGCGGATGACTCCCGTGTTAAAAACCAGACAAAGCTGAAACAAGAATATACAACTATTTACATTATATAGATGCTATCTACAGGCTATTCACAAAATATTTACAAACTATCTACATCTGCACAGAAGGCGGACAACCTTCTGGTAGAGCCGAGCCACCAGTAAGCGGCAAAACCAGAAGACCAAAGGAACAACATAGAAACAAAGCAAACGCAAACAAAAACAAGCCAACCGAAAGAAAAACCAGAAAATGAAAGCAAAGCAAAGAGGAGGGAAGCAGAGAAACCAACCTAAAAATGCAGAAGGCGGAGGAAGGGAAGATTACCAGGGGAACTCTGCAACAGCTTTGAATCGTCAAGCTGTCAAGATCACCACCGCGGAGCACTAGCGTACGTCTGAGAACAGTAGAAGGTGTTAAGTTTTGATTATCGCAAATCTTTCTGTAACTGCTCTGCTAATCGCTTTGAAAATCGCTCTATTTCGCTCTAATTGCTCGAAGATTTTAATCATGGTAACTGTGAAAATGAAAAGCGAGTCTATTTATACCCGTGGTAAAAAGTAATCCTCCTCACTCCGTAAATTTCAGGTTAGGCAAAACATCCAGACTCAGGGCCTGGGGATCCCTTACAATGATATTCCTAAGACTTAGGAACATCATCACAAATAATCCCGGAGTCTGGAATCTGACTTCCAACCAAAAGGCAACCTCTAGGATCTGGGATCTTGGAGGGGAAAAACAAACCAAGGAAATGACACACTCCGGGGAAGAAAACCCCGGAGAAAGAAGACAAGAAGGAAAAGAAAGACAAGGCAAGGCCGCAACAAAAAGCAAAGCAAAAAGCAAAAAGGGGGGACCCAACATTTTGCACACAAAATGTAGGGATGGGGATGCAGGGCATAACATCCTCTAGATGTGTTGCATGGGGTTTTCATCCCCTGGGCATCTCCTTTTCTAGGTGACTACGTGGGTCGTAGTTCTTGCAGCTGAGTGAAAAATTGGCTAAATTTAGGCTACTTAGCTTATTTTCTACTTCTCAAGTCAGTGCGAGAGAGAAAGTGTTTTTACTACATATGATTTGGAAGGAAATGGAGGTGATCTTCTTAGTGGCCATTAGGGCATGCACCTCCATAACCTTTCTCCAAAACTCTAAGAATACAATTTTATCGCCGTAATGTTTAGGCAGAAAAAATGGTCACCCAGATATATGAGTGTTGTGAAAATTGGATGAAATAACATCCCCATGGGCTTATCATGGCCATGGATTCCAAAGATAGCCTAAACCCTATATCCTCAATGAGCACCTTGATCTCATGAAAAATGAAGGTGTCATTCACCCTGCAAAAATTTTGACAACACTCATCCTATTGAATCTGGTGAAAATGATCCCATGGGGTGGCCTGTGTCATCTCAGTTCTGAGGATACCAACTATTTCCAGTCCCTGGATTCCTGTGTGTTGTCAAGCCAAGGACCACAGAACAAAGGAGGTCATGTAGAACTTTTAATCCTCCTCAACCTTTCTCATCTGGGCATCCACATGATTTGAGATTATAATGGCCTATTCAAAGTGTTGCTTGTTATTAGTCATACAATATAGAAAATAATACATCCAATGAGAGAATTCCTAGGGGTGGGCCTCCCTGAAGATCCTGCACAATAATATGATCCCCACTTGGATGGGCTCCTTGAATTGAGAGTGAGGGATATCCATCCTCATCTTCTTGTAGTCCCGTCGTGGGCTCTTTAGCCATTCTATGTTAAGGTGGTGTCAGGCTGCATCCCCATCCTCTATAGATTGGGCCACCAAGGTTGCTCAGGTGAGGAAAAAAATACCCTAGAAAAAAGGAATCCTCCATATAGTGGTGATTCCATCATGGTTCAGGGAGGCAATGGGTACTCCAGAGGATGTGGCAGCAGCTCAAGTGGTCGCATTGTAATTCTTGGCCATGAATAATATCAACTTTGGAGCTTGTACTGAGTGGGGGAAACCAGCTTCTTGGATAATTCTGAATGTCGCTAAGTTAACTGATACCAATTCATTTGCACATCGATGTTGGTGGATTTCCTAGATGGGGCCCTTTAATTTGGCCCAAGTGTTGAAATTTTTATCTGTGGACTCTTTTAGGGTTGTTTGAATTCAAGACACCTGAACTATCCTATCTTTCTTGTACTTGAGAACTAGCGGGAGTTTCTCCAGTTCCTTTTCTACCTTTGATTTCTTGGTAGGAACTATTGATGTGCTTGGGAGCTCAAGGCTTCCCAAGGGTGATCCAGTTCTAGCCATTTATTTTTCTCCTAGATTAGAATCTGCAAGATCAGACAACCATCAATACATCATGCATTAAACATTTTAAGAAAACTCTAGGTTCTGGAACTTCAAGAATTCCCAAACTTGTTACCTAAAAGGAATGTGTTAGCTACCATTGTGAGTACTGAGTAGATTTTATCCTTTATAAACAAACCATAAAACATATAAAACACACTCGAGACTACAAGAGCTCTGAAATGATGACTTAGATAACAATCATGGTGGGTATGTTGGAGATCATTGAAACACCCAGAGACAAAGATTCTGGAATACCCAAATGCAAGTGGGGTAGCTGAGGTGACTTCCTCATTAAATGATCGGTCACCTCTATATTCAACATGTGGGCATCCGCTAGGGAAGAGTTATGGAAATTGGTTGATAGTTGGTATGGCACGACTGACATTGAAGGCCAACTGGGATGAATTTTGAATACTCACTCATGGGAACAAGTCCCGCCATTAAGACAGACATGACGAAGGAGACATAAAATTACAAATGAGTTGTTGAACTTGCAAGCTCAACTCTGTAATTATCTTGGTTACTGTAACTTGATAAGGAGTCTGCGCTAGCCAATACGACTTGGGGCTAACTCGAAGAGGAGTCCATGACCCATTATTAGTCAAGTGTGGGTGTGAGACCTCACAAAAAATTTCAAAGAAACAACTCTAGAACCTTATTTATAGGAACCCACATAGCGGAAAACTTGCACATTTGCATGGTTTTTCATAGGGCAATAGGAGCATCTATAGGAAATTACAAAATGCACAAATGTATAGAGCATACATAGAGCCATAGATATCTCACTAGGGCCTACATGGTATCTACATATATACAAAGAAATTTATAGAATATAAAAAACTTACAAAGTTTACAAAATGCACCAAAATGAACAGAATTTACAAAATGTACACTAAACAACAAACAAAATGACCCCAACCTGTGAGAAATACTAGCCACAAACAGCTACATAGAGGGAGAAGGGACCAAAAACCAAGCCCTATG
The DNA here is from genome assembly GCA_018584345.1 of Thuja plicata. Lineage (NCBI taxonomy): Eukaryota > Viridiplantae > Streptophyta > Pinopsida > Cupressales > Cupressaceae > Thuja > Thuja plicata. Next base: position 831,171 of record MU227986.1, on the reverse strand, counting down.
GAAGACATGACACACCCAACACAGAGCTAGGCTCGGTTGACACAAGAAGAAAACAAATAAAAACCCAAAAGATAGAAAAACAACACCAACCACAAACCAAAAACCAAAACCAAAGGGCCAAGGAGAGCCTACCTGAAAACATGGAATGTTGGGAAGGGAACCTTGATCACTATTCACTATGTCACTACTCACTACCAAAGCCTCGAACACAAAATGCTTGCATGACTTTAAGATCTGAGAATTTCTTAGTTCAAGAAGAGGTTTTCTCTAATTTGCAGTTAATTCTCTCAGAGGTAATTTGTTTGCGATAAGTGTGAAAGTGATAGAGTAAATGAACTTTTATAATTCCCATAAGGAGTGCATTAATTACTTACTAGTATTACAAGAAAAAGGCAGACTGCCAAAGTCTGGACATTAATAAGCCTAACGGTTACTTCCTCAAGAGAAGATAGAAGCGACGACACTGGGATCCCAGAGTCTAGAATTCAGTGACCACAAAGGAGAAGACACCCCAGGATCCAGATCCCAGAGAAACATAGACAAAAAAGAAAAGGGACAAGACAAAGGCAAACAAAATAAAAAAGAGGGGACCCAACATTTTTCCCACAAAATGTAGGGATAGGTATGCAGGGTATAACAAATGGTGACTCACTGGGACAAATGCCTCATACATTTGAGAACTCCTAAATCTAACCAAAGAGTAAATTGGGGTCTCATCATCATCATAGGTACTTTCATCAGTACAATTTGGCATGTTGGAGATTCTTACTCACCATGATCTAGGTGTCCATTCTTTCCAAGTTGTGAGGTGTGTTCTTAGAAAGGGGACACATCTGATAACATCCAAGAGGAATAGATAAATCATAGTAAATTAACCACTCACACCGCAATGAGCATTGCATAACCTCAGGTTTTGGGGCTTTACCTTCTTCTTAGACTTTTTTAATTTCTTCTTTGAGATGGTGAAAGTATTAATTCTTTCACCGGAGTCTTCAAACTCATCTTTTTACTGTAGTGGTACTTATTTCACCTTGCCATCCATTTCACTTTCTTGACTGAGAAGGAAATTCTCGGCCCGGGATATATTTTAACTTTCCAAGCATAATTTTTTGAGAGTATAATCGATCTATCCATAGAATATTTCATGTTCTTGGTTTTGTTATATTTTTGACTTAGTCAGTTGATTTTTTTTAACTAGCATTAAGTATAAACATTGTCTTAATTCAATGAAGACTACCCATTACCTTTTGTCACACTTCTAAGGCTTCCCTCATATGAGCCTAGGACCATTCGTCATCTAAGTGGAAAACTTAGGACTACTAAAATGCATAGGGAAAGTCTCCCAATGTACAACAATTTGTTATGTGAAGCATTCCTTCCTACAGAAAGGTGACAGAATGTCGGGGTTCGAAACAAAATGTAACAAAAAAGAAAAACAAACCATAACTACTTACACAGGCCAAAGGCCCAGGGCTATTTACAAGAAAAGCGCACCAAGGAGCGTCAGAACTAATTACAAGAGAAATATACATATGATACAACTCAAAAATGGGAGGAAGATCCTTCCCTTACCTCATTCAAAGTAGTGCTTGAGGAACTATCCATTGACAGGCAATGGGACAACTTCTCCTATTAAAGAACTGATGTGATATGTGTTATCCCCATAGATCTTGGATATCTCGTATGGCCCAAGCCAAATCCATTAGAATTTACTATGTTTCCCTTTCTTTTCCCAGGCCTTATTCCACAAGAGAACCAAGTCTGAAGTTTGGAAAACCTTGCATTGGGCTCTCTTGTTAAACCAACATTTGACTACTACCTGATGTCTCGCAAAGTTCTTGAGGGAACTATCTCTTTGTTCTTACAGATGTATCAGGTTGAGAAGATGGACCTCCATAATATTATCATGCATGTTTAACTCTTGCATGAATTATAAGACCTAGATATGTAGTTTTACCCAAAATACCTGATTATGCCCATAGACCAGGTAGAATGGAGAAGTTCCCAAGATAACTTTGATTCACATACGATCCACCTAGAGGGTGAACCTGATATTTTGGTGCCAATCCTGGGGGTTCTTCTCAAGTAGGGTTTTTATTACCTTTAAGAGGTTCTTGTTGGTAGACTTGGCTACTCCATTACCTGATGGATAGTAATTACTACATAACTTAAGGGTAATGTTCATCTGATAAGCCCACTCTAACAACTGGGCTGAGGAAAATGCCAGACCATTATTGCACATGAGGGCAAAGGGAATTTCAAATATAGTGACTATGTTTTCCTCAATGAAACTGATTACCACATCTATCATATTATTTTTGCATGGTATGGCTCTAGACCATCGAATAAAATAATTTATAGCAGTCAAGATGTATCAGTGAGTAGCGGATGATTTGTGGTTTATTACCCCAATAAAGTCAAATTCTCATTGGGTGAAGGGTCTAGCCTCAAAGATAGGTTCAAGGGGAATTTTTATATTCCACTCCTAGGAGGCAGCCATTTGGAAAGTATGGCACTTCCTCAAATGCTCGTGGACATCTTTAAAGATACAGGGCCAATAATACTTGACCCGAAGAATTTAGTGGGCGGTGGCATCAGCGGAGCCATGCCCGGTTCTAAAATGTCCATGGAATTCTTCTATCATCTTTGTAGTCTATTCTTGATCGAGACATCAAAGATAAATGCCTTCATAATTTCTATGAAAAAGTGTCCCGATCTTGATCATAAAATATGTGCTTTTTAGCTAAAGAGCCTGACATTTATTGGAAGGGATTCCCTCAGGGAATTGATTATTCAACAAAAGGTATACCAAATCAGTATACCAGGGATCCTAGGTAAGAGACTCCACCATTTATGTTTGGCATTCAACTCGTGGGATCGCTTCCACCATGGCCTTACACAATCCTTATGCTCAGACTAGCTTCATGGGTTACATTTCAAGGTCAAATTCCTAGAGGATAGACACCCATTTATTACGGAATTCACCCAATTCACTTTGCATTAGTAAAGACTTAACAACTTGGTCTAGAATGACAATGTGTACCTTACTTCAGAGGATATAATGCCAGAATTTCTTCACTGCCTAGACAAGGAAAAATGCGTATTTCTCAAGATTTGAATACCACACTTTGGAATTCTTGAAGGGAGAACTCATAAAGGCAATGGTTCATTCTTCCCCTTCAATTTTTTGGGTTAATATTGTCGCAACGGAGTGGGCAGAAGTGAAAGAATATATGTAAAATGGGAGGGAGTAGTCTGGACTTTCCAAGGCTGGGGCCTCTATGATAGCCTATTTGATTTGAACAAATGCTTCTTTTTCTTCAGGGCTACACTCTATTTTCACATCCTTCTTCATCATATCATTTAGAGGTTTAACAACCTTGGCAAACTACGTAATGAAGCATTGGACAAAATTGATCTTCCCAAAGAAAGATCACATCTCTTTCTTTCTACTAAACATATGCAAATTCAGTAGTGCCTCTACTCTTTTAGGGTCAATGGATACTCCCTTCTTAGAGACAATATGTCCTAGCAACTTCCCTTCCATGACCCCGATTATGCACTTCTTGGGGTTAAGGGAAATTTCAAACTGGCGACATCTCTCACAGATCTTGGCGAGGTGGGTGAGATGATCACACATGTCCTAGGAAAATACTATCAAATCATCCATGTAGATGATTATGCACTTATTAACTAATCCCTCAAATGTGATATCCATGGCTTTCTGAAATGTGGCCCCAGTATTGATTAGGGAAAATATATTTGTAGGTGAACATTCCCCACTTAGTGGTGAACATTGTCTTAATTTTATCTTCAAATTTGACCATGACTTGGTTATACCTGGAGTATCCATCCAGGAAGGACATAATTTATGAGTCATTGAAGATCTAAAGTACCTCATCCTATGAGGGAAAAGGGTGGCTATCTTTTTTGGTGGCCTTGTTTAGGTTCTGGATATCTATGCACAATCGGATCTCCCCATTATTCTTCTAGACCGGGACTAAATTGGCTACCCATGTGGTATGATAGATGGGGAAGATGATTTAGGCAGATAGTAATTTATTAACCTCCTAATAGATCAGGGGCTCGATTAAGGGATTGACTGGCCTCTATTTTTTTCTAAATGGTTTGGCATCGAGTTTTAGGGGGATTGTGTGTATCATGATGGATGTATCATATCTCTTGAGGTCCTCATATTCCCAGGAAATTACATTAATATATTCTTGGAGAACTATGAGGGTCTTCTCCTTTTCCTCTAGGGAATAAGAGGTACCTATATAAAGGAATTTTTCCTTGGTGTCTGTCCTGATATTATCTTTCTCAAATGTCCCCCCTCATAGGACTGAGGGGTTTTTTTTTTACCCAAGGGTCTGAATCAAAGATCCATTCAAGGGTCACCATCCCCTTAGGGATGGTATTAGTGGGTAAATCAAGGATCTCATCTTCATCTCCACCTTGTCATGTATCATCATGTTCTTCTTCCTCAATTATTTGATCTTCAAAAATGATGATGTTTTCCATGAAAGAAAGGATATGTTTATCATCTTTGAAGACCTAGAAGTGGGTTATGTTGTTAGTGACAAAGGTTGTGGGTACCATTTCTATAGAAAACTCCATAGTTAGGAACCTTTCCTGGATTCCAGGGTGCTAACACACACAACAAGGGTGTTGGAAATGCATAGTTCCTCATCCTAGGGATCACCTTGATACCAAAGGCATCCAAGTCCTCTATCAAACTCCATGCTCTATTGCAATAAGCTACTAGTCATTTATCATGACATGTGTATTTGCTTCATGGTTTCTTGACTATTAAATCTAAGTCACCCATTGCTCAGATGCCCAATGGTTACTTAATCAAGAGAAGACACAAGTGACAACACCAGGACCCCCAAGTCCAGAATTCAGTGACCACAGAGGAGAAGACACCATGGGATCCAGATCCCAAAGAAACACAAACAACAAACAAAAGGGGCAAGGAAAAGGAAAACAAAAGAAAAATATGGGACCCAACATTTTGCCCACAAAATGTAGGGACAGGTATGCAGGGCATAAAATCTCTCTTTTCCAAAAGAAGTACTAAAAAATCAATTCACCAACACTCCAAACTATAGATTGTCTCTATTCCTGACCCCAAACCAAGGATTTTCAAGTTATTTTTCTAAGAAATGCTCTTCTAATGGGTTAAACACAAAACCCCCACAATTAGGCCCCTAAAACTAAGGCTTTCTCAAATCCACCCTTACACTCTCTTCCAAGACTTCTCCTTCAGGATTCACCATATATTTAACATGTACTAACATATTCCAAACTTAAACCATGCCCTTATTAAGGCCAATCTCATGTTGCTACACATGTGCCACCATTTCAATGCACTTTTCACACACTTCCATCAACTTGGGTGATCACCCTAATTCTTCTTCTCACCTGCACTAATTATATTAGTAGAGGCCTATATTATATGTTAGGGACTAATTCCTCAAGAAAAAACAAGTAAATAAAGAGGAATGAGACCTAGGCCTTGATTATGACCCTAAAATCAACAAAAATCAATCACCTACAACATTGTCTCAAGGACAGTCAATATAAACATTTGTTACGGATTGAAATGATGTTTAAAATAGCATAAATAAGATGCCAGAAACTTATTGCATTACCTGCAACCTAAATCAGATCCACAAATGCCAAGGAAAAAGAATTACAAAGGAGAAATATTCAGATTTTTCTTCAAAAACCCAGGAAACCGTGAATGTCTTTATTGCAAAACTTGTCCCTTAAATCCAATTCAACTTCAACCAACCTCTCAACATGAATAAATTTTTTTTTAAATAGATTTCATTATTTCCAATTGACCATAACTACCTATTACACTAATAAACACTAATTTTCTTAGTTTCCCAAACTAGCCGTTGGGATTTGAATTCAAATTTGCATTTTCCCTCCAATGCCATTTAGACCTTTCTAATGAATTTCAAGGCAACCAAAAACCTTTATTATTACATAAATAATTAAAACACCTATCCTAGGACTCCTAGATTCAAAACTCACATGTTCCTATCATTTGGTCATAGTGACCATTATTACATATCAATTAGGACATTTAGGTCCCTTAACCCTTTCATCAAACCAATTACAATCCTTTTCCTCAAAAGGGACAAATACATCATGTTTAGGTCCTTAGGACCTTTGAATACATCTCTCATTCCAAAATACCTTCTTTAAACCAATCAATAATTTCTTCATCGTCCATCTTACCACTATACATAGGTATATTAGATTTAGCTCTATATTCTCAAATCTTAATGGTTTTAATGAAGTTTTCTATTGTTTCATATTCTAGATCAAGTGGCTCCTCTTGTTGAGGAGCTTCTGCTTCTTCCCCTTCTTCTTCTCTTTCTTATCCTTCTTCTCCCCTTCTCTCAACCTTTCCCTTCAAACTTTCTATTTCTTCTCTCAACCACCTGATTTGTTGTGCTTGTTCTTGCACCAACTTAGCAAGTTTTGCATTGGTCATTTTAGGTGGCATTGTTCGAGCCCCTCCTTTAGACTCTTAATAATTATGTTGACATATACTACAATCCCTTCCCCTAAATGATTATCCTAAACTCTGCTACCAATATGATGTAGAGGAAATTTCACAATCAGGGGTTCAAGCCAAATCAATTGGTCCATACTACAATTACTCCCCACTTCTTGGTTATGTTCTTGATTTTTTCCTTCACACAAGGTTTCTTCTCCAACTCCCAAACTCAATAACCAACTCTAAGGTATGTTTTAACACTTCCCAGGGTCCCTATGCACCCTATCAGAATTTTACACAAAGAATCTGACTCCACTTGTCAATTTCCTTCAACTTGCCCTTACCCGGGTTCACACTAGGCTATCTTGTAGCCCTTTCTAACCTATTTTTCAGGATTTTCTCCAACTTTCTCCAAAACACCTTGAAAACAATTATATATTAAATTACCATTTATTGAGTTAGACAACATATCCCAAAACCATATAGGACTCATTTGAACCAATGTGGTGAACTTTACCCTGCTACACCTAGTCAAGAGCCCCAATTAGCCCTCTTTTCCAAAGGAAGAACTAACAAGTAAATTTACCAACACTCCAAAATCTGGAAAGTCTCTAGTCCCAACCCCAAACCAATTATTTCAAGTTATTTTTGTGAGAAACACTCACTTTAGGGAATTATCCTTTTTTTTACTATATATTGAACATGTACTAACATATTCTAAACTCAAACTACTCCCTTTTTAAGGCCAATCTCTTGTTGCTACACTTGTGCCACCATTTCAATGCACTTTTGACACACACTTCCTTCATCAAGTTGGGTGATCACCCTAATTATTCTTCTCACCTATACTTATTCTATTAGTAGATGCCTATATTACATGTTAGGGTATCATTCCTAAAGAAATATAAAGTACATAAAGAGTAATGAGACCTATGCCTTCATTATGACCCCAAAATCAGTGGAAATCAATCCCCTACAGCATTGTCTTGAGGACAATCAATATAAAAAAAATTCATTGAAATAACCTTTAAAATAGAATAAATAAGATGCAAGAAACTTATTACATCACCTGAAACCTAATTAGATCCACAAATTCATAGGAAAAACAATTACAAAGGAGAAATATTCAGATTTTTCTTCAAAATCCCAGGAAACCGTGAATGTCTTTATTGCAGAACTTGTCCCTTAACTCCAATTCGACTTCAACCAGCCTCTCAACATGAATAAAAGTGTTTTTAAATGTCATGTTTCCCAATTGACCATAACTACCTATTTCACTAATAAATACTAATTTTCTTAGTTTCCCAAACTAGCCGTTGGGATTTGAATTCAAATTTGCATTTTCCCTCCAGTGCCATTTAGACCTTTCTAATGACTTTCAAGGAAACCAAAAACCGTGATTATTACATAAATAAATAAAAAAAACTATCCTAGGACTCCTAGATGCAAAAACTCACATATTCCTATCATTTGGTCATAGTGACCATTATTACATCAATTAGGACATTTAGGTCCCTTAACCCTTTCATCAAACCAATTACAATCCTTTGCCTCAAAAGGGACCAATACATCATGTTTAGGTCCTTAGGACCTTTGAATAAATCTCTCATTCCAAAATGCCTTCTTGGACCTCCATGGGTCATGTGGTGCTCCTACACCACCTTGTGCATGGATGTAGAGTTAGGATCCTCAGTTTTGGGGCTTATGTCCTTAGACTTAGTGATGTCTTATCTCTTTGCAATTTGATGCAATATTCTCTCTATTTTTATCTTTCTCTCTTCTTTCTCTTCCTTTATGGAGAGCATGAGATTGTCTCATACTCCTGCTAAAGTGAGGGCTAAATGTATAGTTCTAAAAAGTAAGAACTTTATTTTGTGTTCATTTTAGGACTCTTTTAGCCCTTTTTAGTGTGTTCCTTATGATCAGACCTCACATTGAACCTAATTGCATACATAATTTAAATCAAGGTCCTACCCTCTCCTTTAGTCTTGCTTAAAAATATAAGTTGGCTCTAATCTCTATGCATATTTTTCCATTTACCCCTCCATTCACATAATTCATTTCCCTCTTGGGCCCCATTTCAAGATTTTTATGTATTTATGATCAATTTTCTTGCTTATCCTTTCGATTCTCCCCGAACCACTTAACACCCCTTGAATCTTACAACTTCACCTTGAAATTAACACCCTCTAGGTATAGGTCAAACCAATTTTTACCTATACCTTGGGAGATTAAATTTGGTGGGCTCTAGGCCCGATGCAAGGTGTTTTTATATTCCCGCCTTGTGAGGTTGGTCTTTATGAATTTGGACCTCAAAATCACTATAAAAGGAGACTTATTCCCCTTATTTTCACATCTAGGAAATCTACATCTCTCATTTGTGAAAGCTACCTACAAGAAGGATATTGTGTGTTCAAGGAGTTAAATAAATCAAGAAAGAATTCATTGAAGGCATTCATCATCCATCAAGCATTCATGCATTTCCTTCTATAGATCCAACTTCTTTCTTCATAGGAGACATAAGGAGTTGGCCATCAAGGGAGAAGATCTTCGTCTATTCAAGTTTTCTTCTTCTTCTTCAATTCTATATTTAGGAAAATTACTAGCATCTACAATGTGAGGTTTTGTCTTACATGATGTCCTTTTCATTTTTGTGTTGATTCAAGGCTATTGCATTAACATACTTGATCTCATATTAAGCATAATTGCATCTATATGACATAATACATTTTCATTGTTATATTCAGTCTCTTCTACATGATATTATTTCCTTCATTTGAATTCAAGGTTAATTCCTAAATCAGGGCTTGACCAAGGCAATCCCCTCCCCGCAACAATTTCCACTTCTCTTTTGTGTACAGGGGCGGGTCCAAAGTGCAAATTTGGCAACAGATCTGAGAACCCTTTTGGAAGAATTTTCCAGATCCATTTTTTGTTCTAAATTTTGACAGAGTTGGGTATAGGTTGAACCTTCAACATATACCCCAACATTCTAAGTGCAGAACCGAGTTACAAAGTGAGAAGGACAATCAGAAGAGCTACCTAGATCCACTTTTTATTTCTAATTTTGAGTATAGTGGATATAGGTCGAACCTTCAACCTATACCTAGGTACAGGTCAAACCACTTTTGACCTATTCATGAGAGATAGAACATAAATTTGTAGGTTTCAGATTAGGTTTCAAAGTTGCAGGTTATAGACTATTGGATTCAAGTACCAGGACATTTCGGGACTCTGTCAAACAGAATATCAACATTTGAGAACCTCCTTCCTCTTCTATTTTTTAGGTGTACACATTATTATCCCTACATATTTCTTCTAATTTAATAAATTAGATCAGATTTTTTATTTTCCATTTTATTTTAATCATAAATAGAAGATCTCTTATCATTTTCTTCTATACATCACAAAATAATACCCTAAATTATCCCCTTAGCTATTTCTTGCATTTGTGCGCTTGCATCCTTTGGGTTTTACAAATTAGATTTGGCTTGAGGATAGGATTTGGGGTCACTCAATGCATATGTGTGATTTTGATGCAAGAGCATCTTGGGTTCATTGCTATCTATATCAACCAAAAACATCTAAGTTTTTCTATTCCTAGTCATCGATTGTTGTGTTTCCTATCACAATCAAGTTCTTCGTATCCTTGGTGGTTATGGTCGTAGATTTGTATTCTAGAGATAATTAGGGATCTTTCCTATGATCGCAACTCATTTGGAGTATCATGCCTAAAGTTATGTTGGATTATTTGGTTGTGTTTAGAATGTGTTTTTCATGTTCGTGAACCGATCATTTTTTGAATCTTTGGTTGGATTTCCTTGCTCGACGGTGCTTATGAATCATTTTCCTATGTGACTACATGTTTGGCCGACTTGTTTATATGATTGCTCCTTGTGATTTATTTGTTTGTTAAAGATCTTAGATCAGAGGCTGACTGGGAGTTAGTTGGTAACACATTTTGTTTCTCTTGGGAAATGTAATCTTAAGGTTGACCTGTTAGGTCACAGTCATGTATTCAAGTTGGGTCTTGGTTCTTATTTGGGAGGTCAAAGGAATTAAGCTAGGGTTTGAAGGAGGTTGTTTTGCAGTCATAGGTCAGAAAATATAATTAGGTTTATTTTTAATAAGTCCCTGGAATTTGAGTTGGGCATGTTGACTTCTATTGTAGAGATTTGTAATTTTTTTACATGTTAATGAAAAGGTTTCATGTGTGTTCCATACTCTAGATCTGTAAATTTTATTCTTGAAATATTTGAGTTTATGTTGTGTAACTCTTGCTGCAAGGTTGGACTCTTCATTTTCTTGGACCCTCATACCTTGTCTGTGTTAGATTTGGTAGTCGACCATTGACCACCATTTCACCTTATACAGTTATACATACATTAAATATATCTAGTGTGAACAATCCACACAATGCATCACATGTTCACATAAATAACAATTTCTAAAGTTGAAATGGACACATCCTATGATGTGGATTATCTCACTACCTACCTCACAATCACAATCTCGTAAACATATCTAAATGTAGACACCTAAATTTGATTAACAATTTTAATTAAATTTATTCATCTTACTTGCATTATTGAGTAAATAATTATACATTATTTAATGATTAATGTTATCCTTCTAGTTGATTAATTTAATTAATTAACTACAACCCAATTAATCTAATGACAATCCGTAACCATTTAATTAATTAAATCCCCCTTTCTCTATTAATTTAAATAAATATACTTATCTATTTAAATTAATTCACTTTATCCTATTATCCTACTTGTGATTAAATAAATTCTATTTAATCTATTTGAGCACATGGCTCCTAACTTTAGCCCTTACTTAACCAACTCTCAATCATCTAACCCATGGTTCTAACACAACCCAATCTATTCACACATGATAATCCCCATTTAATTAGTTAAACATTATTAACTAGCTAAAACACCCTCCACTCATTCTCTCTCCCCCCATCACATCCTCCTAAATCTCCCACTTTCCCTCTAATCCAAGCCTAATTACTCCTTAAACATTTGCACAACCTTAATCATGAGGATTAAGAAATCCTAACCCACCCCAAAGTCAACCTCATGTATTGTCAAATCCAATCCCAACCTCCATCCCACTTGTCAACCTTAAATGCTCTTACACATCCCTTACACCCTCAACCACATTCTTACATCTTTGTCCCCAACTCCCACTTCCCAAAATGGTTATATTTCTCCAAGATCAAAATTTGGGTTATGAGACAAGATGTGCCTTTATAACATGTCCTAAACCCTAATCCCCTCTCAAGATCTCCACTTGTCACACTTGTCACAAGGATATGAGTTTGAAGAAGCAAAATCTATGTTCTCTCCCCTAAATGCATCTTGATAGTTCCTCAAGTTTTCATCTCAACCGCCCATTTCACTTCCTCTTTTCCTATAAATTGATCCCTCTTCCCTTCACAAATCATCCACTTTCATTACAAATTTATCATGTCATTTTATCTTTAAGATCATAAGAAAAGAAACATCACTATGCCCAAATCCATCCATACTTGAAAATTGAACATCATTGAACATACATCCCTAAACTTGGACAAATCCAAACATCAAGAAGGCTCTTTGGGTGTTTATAATTGGGTTTTTTGGAACTCCAAAATTCCAGGTACATTTTGGAGTGACTATACTAAAAATTTATGTAAGTGTAAGTTGCTGCCCTAAAAATCTTTTGTGAGAAGCCAAGTTTGGATGCAGGTAGAAAGTGAACTGATGTTTTTCATGAGATACCACTTGGGGGTGTATTCCTCACCCTTCATTTAGCAATCATAATTCATTACACCTCTCAAATTTTAGTTTTGACATGTTTTGGAGGTGGCCATTTGGAGGTAGTTACACAAATCTGCACTTTGCACTTATTCAGATTTTCCTAACTGACCCACTTCGGAGGCTTGTATCTAATGTCTGGTTGTTACTCAAGACTGTTGAAATTGATGAATGTCAATCAACCAAGATACACCTGCATGCAAAGCTGCTACGAGAATGAAGAAGACAGAAAGAGAGAAAGAGCTAAGGCGGCCGATAGGCCAGAGACTGCAAATGCATGT
>MU227986.1:802234-816738 GCA_018584345.1 Thuja plicata | reverse complement strand
GCGGTGGTGCCCCAAATAAAATAGCACTGTGCGCGTTTTTCCAAACGCCTAAAAACCTTAAAAAACAAAGGTTTTTAATAAATTTTTTCGATTTTTTTCATCCGTACGGCCCTTGGTAGGGCGAAAATTTTTCCCAGAGCCCCGGAAGCCAAAATGATCAAAATTTTATGTGATTTCGACTCTCCCGGGCCTTCTGGACGCAATGGTGGAGTCCTTTTCGGCTCAAATGACTCCAAAAAATAGAGACCCCCCCAAAACCAGAGACAAATGCCGGAAAAGAATCTGAAACCCTCGCTGCTTCAACCAAGAACGAACAGCCGGCAGCAAGATGGCTCTGATACCATGTTGAAATTGATGAATGTCAATCAACCAAGATACACCTGCATGCAAAGCTGCTACGAGAATGAAGAAGACAGAAAGAGAGAAAGAGCTAAGGCGGCCGATAGGCCAGAGACTGCAAATGCATGTTGACAGAAATGATTTCTATATTATCAACAATGAAATGATTTACAACTCCTTATGAAATACAAAGAAGACAATCCTTATAAAGGATGTCGAAACCCTAAACGGGCAGCTGCTAGGAAATAGAAACTTTCCTAAAACTAACTGAAACTGCCTAAGTGAAACTTAAGCACTAAAGAGTAATTGCTAAATTACTCTAACAAAGACATAAGGTTTTTTGTATTATTTTTTAGGATTTGAGTCTCTATCCCCATTTTCAGATCCATGTGAGCTCATTTGATAACGTTTCTTAAGCCATTCCATTTGCATTTTATTCTAGTTTACCATGTGTGAAAATGCAGATTTCTAAGTGCCTTACTTTGAGGTCCCACCATTTGTGCCCAATTCAATATTTTGAAGAAGTGAAAGTTCCCCTTCATTTTAAACCTAGAGGTGTAACCCTTTGAAGAGTTTCAGACCTTGGTTAATCCATTTTACCACTTTGCCTCGTTCATTCCAAATCTAGTTTCTGCATTTTACTGTGTTAAAGCTCAAAAATTTTCTAAGTGATTGACTTTGAGATGCAATAATAAATGACCAGTTGATCATCAGGGAAATTTAATTGAAGATTCATATTCCCTGTGTGAAGGTGAGTCTATGTTCCGGGTATCAGACTTTAAGTGTCTCTTTTGATATATTTTTGAAATCGGAATTAAAAGTGATTTATTCAGATTGACATTGTTGACAAAATTGATTTCACAGGATACTCATTTTGAGAGGATTATAGTTTTTTTTCAAGAAGTTGTTTTGAGAGGCTATTTTTGGATACACTCTCCTTGTATCCAAATATATCACTATGATTAGTGGTTAGGCCTTAAGGCATGATTCCCTATTTTCACAAATCTCAATCTATTTGGAATTTTTGTTACTTCGACATTTGTATTTGCACTATGTTCCTGAATCACCATATTTGATAGGTTACATCTTGCACATGAAATTGAATCAGATAAATCCCTTTTGTTTGTATACTCAGTATATTTTAGAGACTCACTTTGCCAAGTCACGGATCCTTAGGAGTTGATCCGATGTCTTTCCAAGTTGTATTTTGGGCAGGGTTTGCATATGTTTAAATACATCCAATTGCAGAATAAATGAAGTTTCTCACTTTGAATGTTATTATATTGTGGCCCTGATGTTTTCAATCCAATCCAGTTGGCAACCATGCTCAGATGCTGGAGATGAGTGGGTTTTCCATTCCTCACATTTTCAAGGGGTCATTCAGTCATTTTTCCAAAGTAGTTCTAGAGGCTACTCATTGTGTTCTCATTAAAATACAAAAGTCCTAAAGGATCAAAGATGGTCTCCAATTAAGTGTTTTATAATCCAATTACATAGTAGGTTATGTATTGGTAAAATTAGAGATGCTTTTAGGCATTCTAACTGGAATGTAAATCTGATGGTATGCCACAAGAACAAAGGTGGAAGAGAAAACAAGACATGTTAATGATTTTATAAAATGCAATTGACAAATTGAATGCCAAAGTCTACAAATAAATGAGACAAAGGGAGCTATCCAGATTCAAAACGTGGATCAGATGTGGCGTAAAATGCATGTTGAATGTTTTTTAAGTCTTCTCCATGATGTCAAAGAGAGATACCTAACAATGGAACATGAGGAAATGTCTGTATCAAACACCAAAAGTCTATGTTAAATAAAAAGAAAGAAATTGCAATTGGCATGTTGACTATTCAAAATCTGTGCTATGAACAATCAAGGAAGTCTATGATGAATAGCACAAAGAGCCTACGCCACCAATGGAGGATCTGCACATTTTAAATAGAAAGATTGTTGCATTTTATTACCCTAAAGTCGGTGCCAAATCCACAGAATGATGCATTTTAAATGGAGGAGATAGCACTAGTTTGAATGCAAATGTGTTTGTTGCTCATGAATACTACAAGGTCTGCTCTTTAATGAGATGAAATTTCTACGCTAAATACTAGATAGGAGGCTGTGTGGAGAAAGAATGGATGATGATGTTTGAAGAGACAGAAGTCTACGCATGGGGAAGGAGCAGACCACGTAAGAAATGGGAGGTAGTCAAGCTATGGAACCGCACGCAGGGAGTTTTTCTGTTGAATGCCTTTTCTTGTTATGGCATTTATCCCACATTTGTCTCGTAAGGGATTTTAAGAGTCTTTATATATTGCAGCACTAACAATGTGAAATGAATAAGAGCTAAGAGGCCCATTGGCGATCCCCTTGGCAAGCGGAGTCCTTGCAGTGGTGGGCCCCATATTTTGGGCGTGATATGCAGGTAAGCACTAAAACATGAAGGACTTTAGTCTCACATTGGTCCCAGAAGTGAACTTCAAGGTGTATAAAAGGTAAAGGTCAAAGATATTATAATATGAAGATGAGAAGGAGGCTCTCCATGCATGTACAAGTGGTGCATTGGGAAGCATTCCTAGATGACCGATATGAAAATTTGACAATGAGCTGGCAGACAAGTGGCACTAGATATTTGGTGACGTGGCGGACATGTGGCGGCAGTGTGTGAAGTCTAAAGAAGTAATTACGGTTGAGGATAACCTTCAAAGATTTAGAGATAACCACTAGACTAACCACATGCTAGGTCGCTAGATGCTAGTGGTTAAGTTAGATAGCATCAGAGATTCAGCGACTAGCAATTAACTAACTGCATGCGAAGTCATGAGATGGTAGTGGTTAAGTTTGTTTCCTTCAAAGATTCAAAGATTGAGGTTAATTAACCGTTGCACCAGATCTCCCAATGAAAAGATTTAAGTACCAAACCTATAGAGATCATGCCCCAACCATAAAATGGAGATCATTGAATCTCTAATTAAACCTAGGGTTAAGAGAAAGGTTTCTAAGATCTGGGGATACACTAGCCAGGTAAACCGTGGTCAAGGCAGGGTTGAGTTAAGTCTATTCAGAGACTTAGAGACTGAGGCTTGTCTCTAAATCTATAAGAAACCCATGGGTTAAGAAAATTGTTCAAAGACTTAGAGACCTAGCGTATCTCCAAATCTGTAAGTGAACTAGGGTTAAGGAGGAGTTCTCAGAGCTAGTTAATGAGCAACAAATCAGAGCATGCCAAGTGTCCAAATCTATGAATTCTAGGCAAAAATGCATAAAAGAGAAATAACAAGGCAAGGAATGTGAATAGGGTTAAATTTAAAAGGAATTAAAATGAGATTATAGTCTGTGCATATTATTGAAAGGAAAACACATTTAAATTTTCATAGCCAAAGTATTTTAAATGCAAAAAGATTAAAGTAATGTGCAAGTTCAGCATAGTCTTTTTATATAGTCTAGTGAAATATATTTTATTGCAAATATTGAAAAGAAGCATTCACAGAGGACTTTCTCAGAGGTGTAAAATTGGATTTTAAAGAGAATGAAATCATATTTTTTGAAGAGATTGATTGCAGGAAGAGACAATTGCTGGCTAAGATCAGATTTCTTTGCTGGAGTCAAATTTTGGGAAAGACAAGTGAAATCAAATTTTGAAGTGTCTGCTGGAGACTAGATTTTAAAGAAGGATAAGTGCATATTAGATTGCAAGAAGGATAGATGTTAATCAGACATAAATTTTAGGGTTTCCTTCTTCTATATCTTTCCCTCTTTTCTCTTTTGTAAGGGTTCCTATTTTCTGCTATGTTTTGGGGGTTTCAGACTCCGTTCAGTTTCTCTACAAAAGTTCAGAGTAGGTTCCAAGTGTGGTATCTTCCGTATATATTTTCCCTCTTCTATGCATATAGGGTGTTCTTGTATCCTTTATGTTTTAGGAAAGAAAATCATTGTAACTACTTGCTTATGAATTAAATTTCAGTATTGTTGTTCTATTATCAAGTTGTCTTCATTATGTTTCTAAATCATATAAACTAGGGCATCCAAGGTGTTTTTGTTTTGTCTATTGTAAATCTTGCAATAGAGTTATTCAAGGCATAGCTATGGTTTAGGATATGTATTCAGATATGTATGAGATGGGGTATTAAGGATATTAGAGACTTGTCTTTCAGTGGATGTTGATTAATGTATTGTCTATTCCAAGGTCTCTTCCAAGGGGAGGGTTAAATTCTTTGAGTAGGGAGTTGCATATTTGAATACACGGGTGGATTCACAAGTAGAACTTGATTGTTAAGGTATGTCTTATGTAAGGCATATAGACATATCAGACTATGTTGTTTTTCTTTATTCATGATCTTCTTTGCAATGTTATGTTTGACTATGTTACCCATTGGATAAGGCACTGTTCTATGAAAGACTTGGGGTATTTTAGAGATCCATAAACCAAAACATAATAGAAAATCATTTCCCTTTCATGTTATTAGGAGTTAGGATTGCTCTAGTTTTTAGACATACTCTATGCAAGTGGAATATTGCATAAGACTTGATGAAATATTGAGGTATTTGTTATCTAAGGGTTTGAAAACTATTCCACAGTTATATATTTGGAAGCTTGTATTTGTTACAAAGGAGTTATGTGTGTGTAGATTAGGTAATACCCACCTGAGTGATGTGGAGCTCAAAGTGAAGGAGGATTTTTTATCCTCATTAACTAGACTTTGTCTTGTTAGAATCAGGAGTTGGGAGCTATAGAGTTGGTCAATTACTGATCTATTTTGATTCTGCAAGAAAAATCTCTAACAGGGTTTGCACTCTCTTTTATTTTTTTCCTTTTTTCTAATCATATATGTTGTTTTGAGCTTGTTTTTTGAATGTTTAGCTTGTCTTTATGTTCCTAACACACATTTTCATTGCACACATGTAGACACCTAAATTTGATTAACAATTTTAATTAAATTTAGTCATCTTACTCGCATTATTGAGTAAATAATTATACATTATTTAATGATTAATGTTATCCTTCTAGTTGATTAATTTAATTAATTAACTGCAACCCAATTAATCGAATGAAAACCCATAACCATTTAATTAATTAAATTCCCCTTCCTCTATTAATTTAAATAAATAGACTTGTCTATTTAAATCAGTTCACTTTATCCTATTATCCCACTTGTGATTAAATAAATCCTATTTGAGCACATGGATCCTAAATTTAACCCTTACTTAACCAACCCCTCAATCATCTAACTCATGGGTCTAACATAACCCACCCTATTCACACATTCTAATATCCATTTAACTATTTAATCATCCTTAAATAGCTAAACCACCCTCCACTCATTCTCTCTCCTCCCATCACATCCTCCTAAGTCTCTTACTTTCCCTCTAATCCAAGCCTAATTACTCCCTAAACATTTGCACAACATTAATCATGAGGATTAATAAATATTAGCCCACCCCAAAGTCAACCTCATATCTTGTCAACTCCAATCCCAACCTCCATCCCACATGTCAACCTTAAATGCTCTTACACATCCCTTACACCCTCAACCACATTCTTACATCTTTGTCCCCCATTCCCACTTCCCAAAATGGTCACATTCTTCCAAAATTGACCTTTGGGGTATGAGACAAGATGAGTCTTTATGGAATGTCCTCCCAAATGCTAACCCTCTCTCAAGATCTCCCCTTGTGAAAATTTTCACAAGGCTATGAGTTTGAAGAATAACAATCCATGTGCTCTCCCTCAAATGCATCTTGGACCTTCCTCAATTTTGCTTCTCAACCTTCCATTTCACTTCCTCTTTGCCTATAAATTTATCCATCTTCCCTTCACAAATCATCCACCTTAATTATAAAGTTATCATGTCATTTTATCTTTAATATCATAAGCAAAGCAACAACACTATTCCCAAATCCATCAATACTTAAATCTTAAGCATCATTGAGCATACATCCCTCAACTTGGACACATCCAAACATCAAGAAGGCTATTTGGGTGTTTATCATTGGGTTTACACTCTCTTTTATTTGCTTTCTTTTGTCTAATCATAGATATTGTTTTCATCTTTCTTGTTGAATGTATTGCTTGTCTTTATGTTCCTAACACACATTTTCATTGCACACACTAACCTAGAAAACAAATTTTGATGCATCTCATACAATATAGTGGGTCCCATTCTTTGTCCAATCCATCATTATCTACAATAAAAATCAACTCATGCTACTTCAAGTCATCACTGATAATGACATCAATGAAAATGTGCACAAATCTCGAGGCCATGTACACAAATATGCAATCATGAAATAGCATATAAATAGGGAGATAACGACATATATAAAATGAGGGACTAATACCTATCCCTTTAGTGCATCCTAGATACAAAATAAATGGTAGCACATTGCACACTACACCATGGGTCACATCCTTCTTCCAATATTGTGTATTAATTAATATGATTGCTAGCATTGGGGTTAAGTAAATGTTAGTCAATTGGAAAGAGGATTTGATCATATCATACTACATTTATGTTCCACCTCAGTCCTAATGGTCATATAGGAACAAGTGATATTTCCACAAGTAGTGAACCTTCCTATTCCAATAGATTCCAACTTTAATGATCTATAGGCCGTTAACAATAAGTTTTTCCATCTAGGAAGATATAGCTTCCAATATATACCACCTTGTGACCTTTGTGATATTTTCATCTATCTACTTCACAATCCAGATAGTGCTTGTCATAAATTACATTTTTGATATAGGTGAGTACAAATGAATCCTCATGACACAATGGTTAGCTTCTATTATCGTTACCCACATGGTAAAGTAACTACCCACTCAACCATTTCCATATCATAAACTAGGTATTCCTTGGTAATTCTTCATGTCCATAAACTAAGTGAAATTTATCTAATCTCTAGTAATTTCTCAACAATCAATCATCGGCATTGTCCAATGGTTGCAAGTCATTCCTCAAATATATGAAAGGTTTGCACTTGGCTCATATCTTTCTCAAAACTTACATAAAATGGCTCACAAGTGTTGGTCCAATGGGCCTAGATAAACATATCATAATCAATTGATTTAGGAGCTTAAACATAGAGTAATGTAGGAAACCCGATGGCTCTAACTCTGCCAAACCAATGATTTGTTTCAAATTTGGATGTTTGACATTTTTTCAAACACTTTGCATAAAACCTCTATCTTGTTGTCTTTTATTTTCATATTGTTTTTGATTGCTTGGAATGGTTTCAAATGAATTTTAAATGCTTTCAAATGATTACTAAGATATCTACACAAAGAAATAAAATGCAAATGCAATATTTTTTGTCTTTTTGAATGGATACATATGATTTCTACATGTGAAATGTGCACCTACAACCAATGGACATTTTGTCATAAAATTGGTATGAAAACTAACATGTTGACTTTGAACAATATAGATATGAACATTATATCAAACATTTGGTATGTAACATTCCCTCCTTATTGATGTGCCAATATTAGAAATTACAATTTATTGAATGCATATCAGAACCCAACAAATAACATTAACATAAACTCTTAGCAAATGCTATTAAACCTGAAATAATATCACATGTATAATGGAGCCCAAAGATGAATCACAGCTCTCATAATTTGACTACAACCTGGTGCCAATGCATGAAAACATGGAATAGAGGTAGTTTCCAGTCAAAATGGGACTCAAAACTTTAAATGTTTCCTCAGAAATCACTTGCAATAACCTTACTTGTCTCATGTGGCTTCTATGTGACCTACAACTGCCTTATTTCTCCCATACACGAGATTTAATGGTTGAAAATAATATTAATTCTAAATAGTTTCTACGCCCACTAACAATCACTAGAAATCTATGAATCCAAACCCTCACTTGACCACCAATTAGCACAATCACGGGTTATGTATAAAGCCATAATTGGTTGCACAATTCATTGGAATATTGCACCAACTCAAAGTATTGCAGGTTGTGAAGAATTTACAATTCCTCAAGTTGTAGATCTGAAATCCTTGTTTCAAACTCCTCTCCAAAAAAACAAAGATATCAAATACACAATAGAATGAATTTTGATTTCTCCCCAAGGCTCTTTTATAATATTTCACCATCAATCTTCATTAGCAAGGCTCTTTAATGATTGATATTTTTTTATAATAATGAGTTGACTTTATAATATATCATCAATAAATCACACTTTTAATCAATGAATATTAATTACTCATTTCCCTCAACATGGCCCCCACTTTATTATAAATTCAATTTACAACTTTATAATATAACTAAAATAATTAGCATCATTAACGTCCATTAAAATATTAATATCTCATTAAAAACTCATTATTTTTACAAACCGTCTAAACTAGTGAATCAAGCACTACATCCTCTATTAATATGAATGCCTTACTAAAAATATAAAGGACCCTTCTCAATCAACCTATGACTTACTATAAATAGTAATTATATGCAAATAAGGCCAAATGAACTCCAATCTGAGCCAACAAAGACCAAACTGGAATATACTAAATTCTGGGAAAGACAAGAACCTCTATTAACCAAGCCTTTACCTCAGAAGACCCTATATCCACAAAAATTGGCCTACAAAGGTTACAATAATAGTCTAATCCCTCAAACTCTAGTGCTCATTAAAAAGGTTACATTATAGTCTGCCCTCCCTAAGATTTATTGCCCCCAAGCAATCATGACTGTAAAGAAGCTCCACTATACTATAAGTCCAAAGGAAGACTGTGAAATACCCCAAACAACAACAACACTATTGAAGCATGAGAATAACCACAACTACATAGAAATAAATAACAATCCATCTGTCCAATAATTTTGCACTAAAACTGTGCATCCAAAACAAATCATGTACATGAAGGTTGAAGGTGAAACTGCAAGTGATCCACACCATGTACACACTGCAACACTCCGTAGTGAACCTAGACTAGAACCTCGATGCACATGTAGTACCCCACAGCATACTAAAGAGTATCCATCCAAATATACATAGATCCTATGTCCTGAATAAATCTCTGCCAAGAAGAAAAAACCCATAATTTTGTTGCACTACACAGAACCAACTTCACCATACCAGAAGTGGTGAATAAATTTAATGGGACCCATCCAACCTATAGTACTAACCTTATCACCACCTAGATCCCAGTATAGACAAAATTCATATCCATCCATCATAAGGAGGTGAAAATATATAGTAGCACCTACTAAACCAAATCTCACACTACACTATGTTAGTCCCCCATAGATATGAAATACATCCTCTACTAACCACCCATGGATGTGATGAATCTGCAAGTAGTCCCTCACCAACTTGCAGCTACTAACTCCATCTACTGAAGATGGTGTATACCTATCCCACAAAATATTAAATAAACCCAGAGCCAATACATTTCAATGTATCACCAAGTCCTCCACATGTGGATCAAAACAAAAATGATGAGCGCTCATCACTGTGTAGTTACGGTAAAAGGCTCCAATCTCTATCAATGACTCATCACTGACAACTCAAAAATAAAAAGATGGATCCAATCTCTGACCCTAAACATCTGATGAAGGGCCTCTAGAATCCCTATCTACAAACCCAACCACAAAATCTCTATGAGGGAGTATTGTATTCAGAGTATCTATAATTTCTCCCACCAAATGTTGAATGTTGCAAGAACCTTGGATGAGAGTACCCTCAGTGACTCCAAATGGTCCTTCCTAAAAATACAAACTCTCAAGAAGGTATCTAATAAAAAAATTTGTGTAGTAAAAACAATATGAGGTACAATCAACCTATTCTCCAACAACCCTCAACTAATCTCTTAGACTCCATGACACAAAAAATTGTCTACCACCATCAACTACATGAGATGAAGTAAAAAAAATTTCTTCCAGGAAAGGGAAAAAATCAACATGAGAGCCATACTCCCAACCAAATGACACCCTATGAATCTCCTATGAAGATGATGTAGTATAGTGTACCAACACACAACTCTCTCAATAATCTATTTTTTCCACATAAGAGCTACCAACGATCTGATTAGGATCATCTATCAAAATGCTGACCTCTGGAAAATCTAATACAATAATTGGCTCTCTACAACTCTCAACAAAAGTGCTCATCCCAGCTGAGACTACTACACCTAAATTTGTGATGGATGTAGCCACATCCTCTCTACAACCCATGGATATCAAATCATTGCCAACTTCCACTGTAGAAAATTGTAACTGTAACCATAGATGGTGAAGAATGTGCTCGGCTCAACTCCATAGTAACCTCATTTAACCATGACTGTGACTCCTGAAGGGCCAACTAGGATCTCTCCAAAGAATCCATAGTCACCCCTAACTCATGAGTGAGATCATCTACCTCATCCTCCTTTCCCCTTAGTGCATCATAAAAAGTGAAACCCTACTCAAGGAGATAATCTATCTCAGCCAATAACTGCAAATTTATTTTTTTTCATTATTTTGATGACTTCTCGAAGTATATGAAACTACATAAGGGAAATACTACCATCATAGTGTTCATATGTCATATGATTTCTCCAACCATAGGTATCCAACATCTGATGAGAAACATCAAAATGCTCAATGGTTGTGAAAATCTGACTGTCATTCACCTTTAGTTCCCCAACCAAATGATGTCTCTAAAATCCATGACCACCAGGAAAACCCTCTAACCCACAATCTACACTATGATATGAGGTTATACCTATGTCACTCACCTGATGATAAGTAGCTTCCTATGTGCTATCATCAATGCACACATCAACAACCAAGGTACTAGTGCTAAGTACCTCAACGAATGGTTCAATAGGAGTATAGTATAAAATTTTGACCAATTGTAGACCACCAAATTACACATACATTGGAAGGCCTAAAATATTGTCCTTAAAGACAAATCAAATTTGTACAACCCCATATGTATGAAGGGATAAAAATACAACATCTAGCTACAAGGTGGATTTAGGGTATTCCTTTGTAAGATGTAGGAAAAAGGAAAGAGATCTTATGCTTATGATTAAAGAAGATATAATAGAAAAATGCAAGAGAAGGTCTGATCTAATGTATCAAAGTGGATACAAGATATAGAAGAAGGAATTTGTGCACCTAGAAATAAGAGAAGGAGAATGAATTTGGAGACTGATTTCTTGTTCGTTAGAGCCCCGGAATGACCTGATTCATAAACCTGGCGCTCTGCAAACTTGCAACACATAATTATGCAACTTTTGTTGTCTCAAGACTAGGTTGAAAGTGGTTCGACATATACCTAGGTATAGGTCAAGGGTTTGACCTATACCCAATGTGCTCAAAATGAAAAATAGAAAGTTGATCTAGGCAGCTCTTCTGACTATCTTTTTGTCTCTGTAACTAGATTCTGCACTCTGAATGTCAGGGAAAATGTTGAAAGTTTGACCTATACCTGATACTATCAGAATTTAAAACAAATAATGGATCTGGAGAGTTCTTCTGAATCGGTTCCTAGATCTGTAACTAAATTTGCACTTCGGACCTACACCTGCACACAAGAGAGAATGGGAAATTATTGGGGGGAGGGGCTTGCCTTGGTCAAGCCTCAATTTAGGAATTAAACTTGAATTTAAATTAAGGAAATGCTATCATGTAGAAGAGATTAAATCTAACAATAGAAATGTATCATACAATGTAGATGCAATTTTACTTAGTATGAGATCAAATATGTTAATGCAATAGCCTTGACTCAACACAAAAACCAAAAGGAAATCATGTAAGACAAAATCTCATGTAGTAGATACTTGTAATTTACCTCAATGTTGAATTAAAGAAGAAGAAGAATAAGACTTGAATGGATGAATGTAGATCTCCTCCCTTGATGGCCAAATCCTTTGTATCCTATGAAGAAAGAAGCTAGATCTATAGAAGTAAATGTGTGAATGCATGATGGATGATGAATGCCTTCAATGAATTCTTTCTTGCTTTCTTGAAATCCTTGAATGCAAAGTTAATTTCTTGCATGTAGGTAGCTTGCACAATGAGAGATGTAGATGTCATAGTTATGAAAATGAGGGGATGAAGTCTCCTTTTATAGTGATTTTGGGGTCCAAACTTGTGAAAGCCAACCTCACTATGTGGGAAAATGAACCTTGAGATTGGTTCAACCTATACCTAGAAGGTGTAAAGTTTGAGGTAAATTTGTGGGATTCAAGGGGTGTTAAGTGGTTCGGGGAAAAATGGAAAGGTCAGTAGGAAAAATGATCATAAATGCATCCAAATATTGAAATGGGGCCCAAGAGGGAAATTAATTATGTGAATGGATGGGTAAATGGGAAATTGTGCATAGGAAAAAGAGCCAACATAGAGTTTTGATAAATATTGAAGGAGAAGGAAGCACCTTAATTTAAGTTATGTATGCAATTAGTTGCAATGTGAAGTCCTAACATAATAATCACACTAAATAGGGATAAAAGAGTCCTAAATGAACACAAAATGATAGGGAGGTTGGATGAATCAATCATTGATTCATGCTCCTAGTCTTCTTAAGAGACTTATAGGGTGTCTCCACTACACTCCTTAGCACCTATAGGATCTTCAGCACTTTCAGATCCCCTAGTCACTCTATCCAACCCAACTATCAAGAAATATTCCACTAACCAAGCCCTAAACTTGGTGCATTCTTGCTTCACTATCCATAGCCCTTAAATAACCTTAAAGGCTTCAAACCTCCAAATTCTTGAATTGATCTTATAGAGGTGTGGAGGTGACTTAAACCATTACAATAAAACGAACTAGGGGTTTTAGGAGTCCCACCTAGTTCAACTAGTAAGTTGATTTCACCAATTCTTCGCAAAATAGGCCTAATATGCTACTAGCCCTATTAGGTCTCCTACTCTGAGAAAATGGTGATTTTCTCCTAATTCTTCCAAAGAAATACTAAAAAATTTCTTTGGATTCTTGGATCAATTTCCAACCCCTCATGGATTTTTGGAGTCTTTGGGTCACCACCTTCTGTATAGTACCCTAACGCAAAATGAGTGATTTTAAGGGTTTCCAAGCTTCCACTAGCTTCTAGACAAGATCGAATATTTTAGTTTATCAGATGGATTGGTATGACCTTGTCCTTTTCACCAAATCTTGGAAAGACTCCTATATTAAAACTCCAAAAGTAAATTTGTCTCTATCTATCCACCTCTGCAAGTTGTGCTCTCCGCAACTTGGTCTTCTCTAGTCGGGCTCACCACTGGCTCGCCTAGGGAAAGACTTCAAAATTCACTCCTCTGTATTTCAGGGCCCAAGCTCTTGCAAAATATATGTACATAGAGTCTACTCACTATTCCCAAGAGGCCATATAGAATGAATGGTGGGAAAGTGAGTTAGAACTCCATCTTTGCACACTGCTTGGATTGAACCAGTGATAGTGCCAAACAAAAATTATTTACAAAAAGAACACAAAACAAAGAAAAATGCCTATCTAATGGCACATAGAATTAAGAAAACATATAATCAAATCCATGCATTAGTTACACTACAAGCTTCAATCCATTAACTACCTAATGTCATGAAATAACTAAAAATTGCACACAAAACAACAAAAAATCTTGATTTCTCCAAATCACTGTCTGTACAAAGGGTGTCCAACCTTGCATTTTGTTCAATGAATGTCTTATGTAGGGTGGTTAGGTATTTATTTTCCTCTTATATCATCTTAAAATGAAATCACTTCCATGTTAAGAACATTTAGCCCTCCTTAGGGGACGTTTTTGACCTCTACCATATCATCATCCTGTTTCTGCATCATCTCATGCTTCTGTGCTGGTTCAGGACCCTGATTGGGCCTCTTCGGGCACCTCCTACCCCACCTGGCATATTTTCTAGGGGTTTTGACCCCCTAGGTCAGGGCTGAACTCAACCCTGACCTAGGTCAGGTTCGACCTCAACCCTGACCTGGGTCCCCCTTTCAAATCAGGAAACTTGTCGGCTGCAGGGGCTCATCAAAAATTTAGTTTTCCCGCTTCTGGGTCAGTTGTTTCGAGTTCCGAAGTGTTGATTCCTAAATTATATTTAATATAGGTCCTTTTCTAGGGGCATGGGTCTAATTATAATTTAATTATCCTATGTAGGCCTCCTTAGAATATTGTGCCCTAATTTCATATAAAAGGAAGCATTTCTCTCTCATTTTCTCTAAGTCT
>MU227986.1:737579-758789 GCA_018584345.1 Thuja plicata | reverse complement strand
TAATCATTTAAGATTTAGGAATTAAATGTAATTGTCAGATTTATGCAAATTTGGGTTTTCTGCATTTGAAACTCAGTCAATTAAAGTCAATTAGGAGAAGGATTTGCCTAGTAAAATAGGACTTCGATGATGAGAAAATGCACCAAAATTGATTGATTGTTAGGTGCCAATTTTGGGGTGTTACACTTTCCACTGCTTAGTAAGACACTAGGGGTCTTTGATTGTGTTTCTTCTTCATCTAACAGTGATTGTATCTTGAATGTTCTACCATCCTTCTTGAATGAGGTGGTGTTCTCTTTCCCATCATAGATGGCTCCTCTGTCATATTTCCATGGTCTTCCCAATAGGAGATGGCATGCATCCATAAGCAACACATCACAAATCAACTTGCATTTGTATCCTCCAATAGAGAATTCAACCCATGTTTGTTCATTCACAAGGACACTTTGCCCTTTATTCAACCATGTCACCTTGTATGGATTAGTATGAGGTATCTTTTCCAATTTAATCTTCTTCACTACCTCTTTAGGGATGATGTTATCTGTGGAGCTTGAATCCACAATAACCTTGCACACTTTACCAAGTATTTTACACCTTATCCTAAATAAGGCTCTTCTTTGCTTTGGCTCCTTTTTGACTGGTTTTCTAATTAGAACTCTTCTAAACATGAGATTTTCCCCCATTTCTGACTCAATATGACTAATCTCTAGTGACCTGACACTTGATGTGTCTTCTTGATCATATGGTACTCTCTTTTCATTGTTTGAAGAGGATTCTTTCTTCGGGCACTTATAAGCAGGATGACCCATTTGTCCACAACTATAACATTTCATGCTAGCAAAGTAAGAGTTACTTCTGCCTGCCCCTCTCCATTTGTTAGAACCCCCTTGAGTTCCTCTACCTCTTCCATAGCTGCCTCTATAATTTGTTTCACTCCCATGCTCTGCAAGTTTAGAATCTCCCTATCTTCTTTGTTCAATCCCTCTACCTTGGTATCCACCTCTGTGACTTATCTGGTCTCTTCCTCTTCCTCTACCCTTGGATTTTGATCTTGTTTCCTCCTACTCTTATCTTCAATCTTGATATCCAATTGATAACACTGGTGTACGGTCTTGGTACTTAGAAGAGTCATCTCTTCTTGAATACTCAATTTTAATCCATTTAGGTATCTAGCTACCTTAAGGCTCTCATCTTCAAACACATTAGATCTCATACAAAGATTTTTAAATTCCTCAGTGTAGGAATTCACATCAAGATCCTTCTATCTTAGGCTCTGTCTCTTCTTGTGTAATTGTATTTCATAGTCATTTGGCATGTATGCCTCTTTCACTTTGACAACCATGCTTTTCCAAGTGGAAATTGGTTTCTTGCCTTCTTTCTCCCTTTTTGCTTGAATGAACTTCCATCATGTCAATACAGAACCTCTAAGTCTTGATTTTTCTACTCTTACCTTCTAAGCTTCGGTGACTCCATCACATTAAAAGTGATTCTCCATGCCTTCTATCTAGTCCATGACTAGATCTGCCTCCATCTTCCCACTAAATAGTGGTATCCCTTCAAGACCTTTTCCACTCATGGCTTTCAAAGCCTTCAAGAAACATTCTTCTTGCAACACAAGGTTAGGTTCAAGGACTTTATCCTCTTCTGCAACCTCTTTACCCTTAGCTTCTTTCCCTTCCAACTTATCACTGACTTCATCAGTCTTGGTCTGCACTTCACTCAATGCTTTCTCTAGTTGGGTTATTATTTCCCTCAATAGCCTATTGTCTACCTCCTATTCATCGGCCTTCTTGGCCAATTCCACATTAGTCACCATGATTGAAGACCCACTGGACTCACAATCTAACATGCACTATGCAATCCCAAATCTTTTGGGGCTTTGATACCAATCTGATAGGGGGGTTGGATGAATCAATCACTCATTCATGCTCCTAGTCTTCTTGAGAGACTTCTAGGGTTTCTTCACTACACTCCTTGGCACCTATAGGATCTTCAGCATTTTTGGATCCCATGGTCACTCTAGCCAACCCAAGTATCAAGAAGTATTCCACTAACCAAGCCCTAAACTTGGTACATTCTTGCTTCACTATCCATAGCCCTTAAACAACCTTAAAGGCTTGCAACCTCCAAATTATTAAATTGATCATACAGAGGTGTGGAGGTGACTTAAACCTTTCCAATTCAACCAATGAGGGGTGTTAGGAGTCCCACCTAGTTCAACTAGTAAGTCGATTTCACCAATTCTTCACAAAATAGGCCTAATAGGCTACTAGCCCTATTAGGTCTCCTACTCTGAGAAAATAGGTATTTTCTCATAATTCTTCCAAAGAAACCCTAAAACCTTTTTTGTGATTCTTGGATCAATTTTCAACCCCTCAAGGGGTTTTGGGGTCTTGGGGTCACCACCTTCCGTACAGTACCCTGACTCAAAATGAGTATTTTAAGGGTTTTCAAGCTTCCACTAGCTTCTGGACAAGATAAAATGTTTTAGGTTATCAGATGGATTGGTATGACCCTATCCTTTTCACCAAATCTTGGAAAGACTCCTATCTTCAAACTCCAAAAGGAAATTTCACTCTATATATCCACCACTGCAAGTTGTGCTGTCTGCAACTTGGTCTTCCCTAGCCGGGCTCACCAATGGCTCGCCTAGGGAAAGATTTCAAAATTTACTCCTCTGCATTTGAGGGCCCAATATCTTGCATAGCATATGTACATGGAGTCTACTCACTATTCCCAAGAGGCTGTAAAGAATGGATGGTGGGAAAGTGAGTTAGAACTCCATCTTTGCGCATTGCCTTGATTGAACCAGTGGCAATGCCAAACAAAACTTATTTATAAAAAGAACACAAAACAAAGAAAAATACCTATCTAATGGTACACAGAATTAAGAAAAAACCTACTGTAACCCATGCATGAGTTAGAGTACAAGCTTCAATCCATTAACTACCTACTATCATGAAACAACTAAAAATTGCACACAAAATAACACAAAATCTTGATTTCTCCAAATCATTGTGTGTACAAAGGGTGTCCAACCTTGCATTTTGGTCAATGCATGTCTTATGTAGGGTGATTAGGTAGTTATTTTCCTCTTAGGGCTCTTTTTTATTGAGTTGTAAAAACTTGACAATTTTGTCCGAGCAACATTTCAAAGTTGCAAAATGCAAATTTACATCTTTTTGACAATTTCTTGCAAAATCAACTAAATAAATTTCAATGCTCAAAAAACCTTACCAAAGACCCTAACCATGGTTGAAAAATGGTTCTAAACCATTCTATACCATAATGAAACCATGATGACATCATCATCCCACTTGTGCAAATCAGGAGGCTTTACAACTTTCTAGCCCCTAATTGTAACTTACAAAGGTCCTAAGACTCTATAGACTAAACCATATTGTACTCTCTACTATGGTCAACATGACCTTAAGAAAAAAAATTTGGAATTCCTTAAAGGCACACAAACAAAAAAAATGTAACTTGGATTATCTAAGCAACCTATGGGTGCTCCTGCACCACAAAAGCAAGTGCTTAATTTTTAGGACTATAAATTTAGCCCCCACTTTAGTGAGAGCATGAGACAAGCTCATGCTCATGGAAAAGGAAGAGATAGAAGAAAGAGAAAGAGAAAGATGATTCTGATGAATTATAAAGAGATAAGACATCACCAAGTCTAAGGACATAAGCCCCCAAACTAAGGATCCTAACTCCACACCCGTGCACAAGGGAACGAAGACAAAGTAAAGATAAAAATGAAAAATAAAAGACAAAATACACCGAAAACAACAAAAATACAACTCCAAATCAACTAGTGAAAGATACCTCAAATGGAAATGTCTCAGCCACTAATATCATTTCTGGAAATCTATTTCAAGAGCACAAGTGATCACATAGGAAGAGAAAGAGCATCATCAATGATGATACCAAATCCATGATCTAAGCTAACTAGCATGTGAGAGAGAGAGAGAGAGAGAGAGAGAGAGTTACCTCACCTAGTAATATTGTATGTCTTACTACGAACCACACCAAAGATAGAATTAAAAATTCAATCAGGTTGTATGTCATGCTAGTCAATTCCATCCATGACTTTGTCTATGTGCACCTCATGAATGGGTATGGACCTCTTACATCATGAGGATTGGTTTGTGTGTGTATGTGTGCACTTCATGGATGGATCCAGATCTCTTACACCATGAAGATTGTTTTTTTTATGTGCACCCTATGGATATCCATGAGGATTGGTTTGTTTATGTGCACCCTATGAAAGGATCTAGATCTATTACATCATGTGGATTGGTTTGTTTGTAAAAATGACAAATGTGCAAAATAATGTTCAAGGGAGGCCATATATATGCCCCCTCCTTATGATGGCTACATAGTAGGCATTATAAGGAAGAGAATTGAGGATACCTACTTCCAACAAAAAGGAGATATCCTTGAAACAATAATGTATGTCATAAACTTAGCTAAATAAGTTAACTCTTATAGGCTAAGAAAATAGATAATTGTGAAAGGATATTTTGCTTGTGAGAAGAGACCCTTGAAAGGAAGAGATCTTGTTGACACAACATCTACCTTCAAGAGGAGTACTTGAACAAAAATAAAATATTCATGAAAAAGAGGGGGAAGAGAACAAGAATATACCCATTTATCCCCCTATCACTAGGTGAAATAGGGATTCTTGATGAAGGATTTCAAGGTTTGAAACACAAAGGGAATGTATTTATAATGAACATAGTTTTGCAAATAAGGAAGAGGTGAAAATTAAGGATTCAAACCTCTTGCACAAGAGAGAATCTCAATCAAAACAACAATTCCTTATAGAAAGATAATTTCACAATATAAACAAATGTCATTATACTAAGGAAAGTAGATCCTTAGGCAAAAGAGAGAAAGAATGTACATGCAACCTTGCCCCCCAAGTGTGATGATAAGATCTAATATATGTACTATACCTTGAATGATAGCTACCGCATAATAGATATACAATACCAAGAAAAATAAGCTGTAAACTAGAGAGAACTCCTAAAATAGACATATATGCTATAAAAGAGATCATATATAAAGTAAGAAATTCATAAATGAAATGATGATATTAATTATTATTAGATGATAGACACGCCTTTTGAGATATGAAAAATATTTTAAAGCAGAGACATTAGGATCTTGTGTGAAACAAAGTATCTCATGCCAAAAAGAATGTATGATCATGAAATAATAGAAAATCCATAGAGATGAAAGGATGAGAAGGATGTCACATTATATCTACTTAGTGGTGACCTTAAGTTTTCAAGATATGCATTTCCAAGTAAGTAAGAGGTTGTAAGGAGAAAAATATTCTAAACAACAAGTCCATACATAGGAAGAAATCATAGTAAAAAATAGATGAAAAACAAAGAGATAAAGGATCCTTGAAAGAAAGGAGAAAGAGGTGAAAAAGAAGATCCAATATATTCCCTAAGTGATAGATCTTATATAATAAATATGCACTTTCAAGAAATCATAAGTTTGCTACTCATGATGCAAATCCTTGTGTAAAATAACAAATTCTTGTAAGAAAGAACATTATATAATAAAAGATGCAAGTATACAAGGGATATTGGAGGCATGGTGAAGGAAGATACAAAGAGGAACGACACATTATGTTCCTGAAGTGGTTTCTATTTATAATAGACATTTGTTTTCAAGCAAGCATAACATTGCAACTCGGGATGTCTATCTCTTGAAAAAGATAATATCCTTATGTAAAATAACAAATGCATGCAAAAAAGAATGTCATCTTATAAAAGAAACAAGTCAACAAAGAGATAAGATATATCCTTGGAGATAAGGAGGAGAGTGAAATAGAACCCTTTCCCCCCAAGTGATGAGACAAGGAAAAATAACTATTATGTTGCTCACAAATTATGGCAATGATCCTATAAAGGATAGAATAACAATGTCATATATTAAGTACCCGCCGCTGCTGCCCGCTTCCCACTTGGGAAGATTTTGAAATGCCTGCCGCGGCTGCCGCTTCCCACCTGGCGGATCCATCCTGCCCTCCTGCTAGTGTGGGTTCTGTGTGGCCTAGGCTACTATCGGTGCCTTCTGTTGCGATTTCCTATGTAGACGTGGTAGCTTTTGAAGCAGGGATTAATGGCGCCTTGTCTTCTGGGAGTGGAGTTTTCCATTCTCCTTCTGTGAAGCCTGTTCCAGTAAGGGCTCCTATTGTAGTAAATTTGGATTCTGATACAGTTGATGATATTTCTAATAAGGTAGAGGATTTCTCTTCTACCGCCGCTATCTTTAGATTTAAGGGTTATTGGCCCTCACTATCGAGCTTGCATGCTTGGATAATCATTCAGTGGGAACCCTATTTATCGGATAATGTTCAAATTTACCCTTTGGCTAAGGGTTTTTTTATTGCTAAGTTTGAAAATGCTGAAGATAGGAATACTATCTTGTGTGATAGTTGTTTTTCTTGGGAGGAGCATTTTCCCCTGATGGCCAAACCTTGGCATAAGGATTTTGATCCTTTTACTGAGACCTTTAATAAAATACCCTTATGGGTGAGGCTTCCGAATCTTCCCATCCATCTTTGGTTGGATTATGTTCTAGAATCAGTGGGGGAGGCTATTGGGGTTTTCCAGATGGTTGATCTGGTTACCTCTGACATTTTTCATTCGACGTATGCTCGCATCCTACTGGAGGTTGACATCTCTAAGGGTCTCCCTGAGATGATTACTTTAGCATCCCCTTTTGGCTCTTGGGTCCAAAATCTTGATTATGAGGGTATCCTGTTTAGGTGTAGGAAATGCCACATGACTGGTCATCTGGCTTCTCGTTGTTTGTCTGATAAGGTTAAATCAAAGAAATCACCTTCGTGGTGGTTGGGGGCTTCTAGCCACCATTACACAGTTTGTAAATCTAAGGAGGGGGGTTTGGCTGGTAGCTCCTCTCAGGAGGTTCATGATAAGGATGGTATTAATGATGCTATTTCGAGGGATGCCTTAACTCAGCCTGGTGTCCTTTCAGATGTTGTTGCTGCTCCTAGCCGGATTGGTGATGCTATCTCTGGTTCAGCTATCCTTCTTGCTGGTGCTACTGGTGTTGTTGCTTTTGTTGTCCCTGTTTCTCCAGGGGGATTTGGGGACTGGTGGAGGTGTTGTCCTTGTCCCATCTATGGATGGTGGTGTGGCCAGCCCTATCTCTCAGGTTTTAGATGTTAATTCTTTGGCCTGGCAGAATAATGCTATGAAGATGGAGAATGGATGGACAATGGTTAAAGGAAAGAAATTTAAGTCCTCTACGCCTTCTTTTGACATGAATTTACGATCTCAAAAGGTTGGGTCAAAATGTAAATCTTGATAGCCCTTTGTTGATCTGCTGGTCTAGTCTTTGTTCCACTTTGTGGAGACTCTTGGTTGTCTCCTTTGACTTGTGTGGTGGTGCCTCACAGTTTTAGTTTGTTCTTGCAATGTGCTATCTTTCGCTGGCTTTTTTGTAAAAGGTTTCGGGTCCTTTCAAAACCTATTTTTACTTAATCAAAACAATGTCATATAGTGAGGACAAACATAATAGGAATGTAGATACATGTTGGAATTTATGATGAAGTGATGGTAAGTGAGTTTTGAAGATGTCATGATGCAGATTTGATTATAGGATGATCAGATATTATGTTTTCATTGATGTCAACTATTGACCTTGTGTTCTTAGTATGTTGCCAAGCATAATTGTGTTGAATGAATGGTTGCACTGAGTTTCGGTGGTTGCTATCTTTATGGGAGACTTAGGTGTGTCTTTGGATGTCTAATGCATGACTGCTATTGTTGAAGTGATCTTATGTGAAGGTTGTGATTTGTTGAAGTATAATAGTGCAACTACTAGAACAGTTAATGACATGTGATAGATGATTTGAATTTCTTGTCAAATCTCAGATGTATCTTGTGCCACGGTCATAGGATATGGTGTTCAACAGTGTTCATATATTACAGTTGTGACTGAAGCTAATTTGAGTGACCGGTGTGAAGGATAGGTGAGCGGTGAGTTGAGACAAAGTTGTTAACATGTTACAGTGTTTGTGTTCATGAGAGACAGTTGATAAATCTTTGATCAGTGATCGGAGTTGAGGTTGTGGGGGAATCAGTTGAGTTAGTCACAATCTGGTGATGTGTCTTCATGATTGGATGTGATGATCTAGCATCACATTGTTCGATCCTAGCATGTGGAGAAGATTCTAGAGGAAGATTGTGTTTGGTCAAAACGTGTTTGACTTCTTGACACAATATTCTATGTAAATCGTTGTATTGGCCGACGCGGTCTTGGAAATATGTTTTGTACATTTAATTTTGTTTTGTGGCACATTGGATCTGAGAGGGATGTTTTAAATTCTAATTTAGGGCTTGATTATGGTGGTGGACTCAAATTTTCAATATAAAATGGATGAAGTTGAAAGTTAAGAGTGTTGATTGTGTGTGTATTGAAAAGTGTGAGTTGTGATCCAACCAGGGAAGAGTTATCTGTGTTTAGAAGACATTGTGTTCTTCAGTGGATCTGATCAAGCAGAGGTAGTGCTATTCTACAGATCATTCTTTCTGTTGTTCCCTAACAGTTGCAATAGGTTAAGCCCGTTAAGGAAATTTGAGAGATAGTTTGCATACATTAGTATATAAGATTTATATTTCTAAATTTAGAATTATAGCTTGCTCTTTTCAAAAATGATTATTTATTTAAAATTTTCTCCATAGTCTACAAGGGCATCCTATTGCAGTAGTTGTTACATGCTAAGCTATCGGGGTTGATGCAATGTATTTTAAACTATTGCATGCAGATAGTAGAACTTGTGTATAGAAGTAGAAGCCCTTCATTTCATACGCATTCATGTATGGTTATAGCCCATTAAGGAAATTGAAGAGACATTTTGCATACATTAGTATATAAGATTTGGATTTCTAAATTTAGAATTATAGCTCACTCTTTTCAAAAAATTCTACTTAGTTGAAAGTTTCTCCATAGTCTACAAGGGCATCCTATTGCAGTAGTTGTTACGTGCTAAGTCATTGGGGTTGATGCAATGTGTTTTAAATTATTGTATGTGGATAGTAGAACTTGTGTATAGAAGTAGAAGCCCTTCATTTTATACACGTTCATGTATGGTTGTAGCTCATTAAGGAAATTTAAGAGACATTTTGTGTACATTAGTATATAAGATTTGGATTTCTAAATTTAGAATTATAGCTTTCTCTTTTCAAAAAAAATTACTTAGTTGAAAGTTTCTCCATAGTCTATAAGGGCATCCTATTGCATTAGTTGTTACATGCTAAGCCATTAGGATTGATGCAATGTGTTTTAAACTATTGAATGTTGATAGTAGAACTTGTGTATGGAAGTAGAAGCCCTTCATTTTATACACATTCATGTATGGTTGTAGTCTATTAAGGAAATTTAAGAGACATTTTGCATACATTAGTATATAAGATTTAGATTTCTAAATTTAGAATTATAACTTGCTCTTTACAAAAATTTCAACTTAATTGAAAGTTTCTCCCTAATCGACAAGATTCAATTGTCATTTTTCATATTCTAAAAAATCTTTTTCTTTAAAATTTATTAATATATTAAAAAATATAATTATTATTATTTCATTCTTCTACCAATAAATATTGGTGGAAGATGCCATTTTCCATTTCAAGATTCTTAAACTTTATTGAAGACTTCCCTTCAATATTAACATAAACAAGTTAGTTCATCACCATCATTTACACTTCTAACGATAGGCTTCATTTTATGGCATTGTTTAAATAGACAAAGAAAACTAAAAAGCAAAAATGAGCTAGGTCGCAAAAACCACCCAAACAATGGCAAGATCTTAGCACTTTATAAAGTGACACTTAAGATACCTTTGTTTTTGAGGCATTGCCCTGGTTACATAAAATTGTTCATCACCCTGATTTTTTGTTCATCTCCATCTAAAACATAAAACTACTTCAGACACAGAAATGTAATAAAAAAAAACATAGAATGCTAGCTACTTGAATTCACCTATAAGCTATTAGAATCAGGTCACACATGCCAATGCAAGTGAACCCATCAACATCTTTAAACACATTTTCCTTTGATATCTTTGTCAAACGCAGCATAAAATTTACCTAATGAAAAAACAAGCACTATATGTTTCTCTGCACAAATATGTTATGCACAACCATTTTAAATACCATGCATTTAACCACCTCTTAGTCCCTTTAAACTCTCTCTTAAGTCCTTGAATTGCTATAGAAATCATTGCTCTCAAGCAAGCATTTTACGTACTCATGAGAAAAAAATTCAGGATCTGAATGATCCGAATCAGTTGATTTACATTAAGGTTCTTTTAGCACACCTCTTTGACACCCACAAAAATATCCAGAGAATTTCTTAGCAGACTTTGAGGATGACAGAAACCCAATACTTGAAAATGGTTTTTGGAGCCTTTTTGGAAGAATGTTGATCAAAATTCTCCTAGGCTTACCAATTCATCTCCTCCATGAATTTATCTTCTTCTTGGTCCTACTGCAACTGGGTTCTTTGTTCTTTAGTTCATCCTTGTTCTTCAGCTTTAAAATATCTGCCGAAGACTTTGATTTAGGTGATTGGAATAGGCGAAACAGATCATATCTGTAATTCCCCTGCCTCTTGTTCTCTGCCATTATAAACAATTTACCCCAAAAAAAAAAAAAAAAATTAACTAACAAACCAAATGCCCTTCTAAAACCCAAATAAAAATCTTATGAATATCTTACTGTGTATACTGTATATGTCAATGGTGTGCTTAAATCATATGAACATGGACTAGTCATACAGAGCCAGGGGAAGGTAGTTCACCAATGAGCAAAATCTCTGAACGGTGAGTAGGCTAATAACTTCTGGAAAAGAAAATTATGTTGCATATAGGCCCAATCAGAATAGGGCATATGTTTGTTGATAGTAACAGGCACTGCCAACTTTAAGGCTGACTGGGCTGTTCTTCTTAGTATTTCATTTAATAATATAAATATATGTTTTATAATATGTATAATATGTTATTTTTTAATATATATGTTTCTATTTTTTATTATTTATTCTTATTAATTTAGAATTTTTCTAAAACAAAACATATGAATTTTAGAAATTTGTTTTACTAATTTGTAATATTAGTATGCAATATATATGTTTTTATATTATTTATTATTTATTTATACTAATTTAGAATCCTTTTAAAATAAAATATATAAACTTAAAAACTTTCTTAATTTTATATTTTTGTATTTATTAATAATTTATAATTATTTTTATTGGTCAATCTTATATAGGGGGAGAAATGTTTTCCCTTCTATAAGAATGTAATTAATCGTATTTTTGAAAATCTTGTTAATAGAGAAATGAAATATTTATTTTATGATTTGCACTGTTTTGATTTTTCAAATATTTATTGTTAATAGAGAAATGAAATGTTTATTTTATGACTTGTATTGTTCTGATTTTTCAAATATTTATTGTTAATAAAGAAATAAAATATTTATTTTATAATTTGCACTGTTCTGATTTTTCAAATATTTATTATTGTAAAAAGAAATGAACAAAATCTTGCATTGATTATGATACTATATATATATTATATACCTTGAAATATTTTTATACAATTATATATTAGTTCTTATTAATATTATTAATTTCAAAGAATAATTAGTCTTACATAAAATTTAAATATAATTTTTTATATATATAATTTTCAATACATTTACACTATTACTACTCTCTTGTCAACATTCGAATTCATACCACAACAACTCCCTTATTACTATGACTAACCAAAACAGTTTTTTCCAGAATTTATTTTTTAAACCCATCCCATTTTATATAATATACAATCTTTTTTATAATTTAATATTAAAAACATATTCAATTTTTCAGAAACCAAAAAGTAATCAAACTCTGACTCATAAAAGAAAGGATCTGACTGGTTGAAAAAAATTGTTTAAGGCCTTTCATCCACGACTCTTATCGAGATTTGATCAGAGAATCCCTTGGATATTATTTTCTTTAAAAGAATTCTGATTGACCATCTCTCTTTGTATTGGCTGTTTTCGTTCCTTTCAAGCTCACCATGATGGAGTGAATAAGCAGCTTGTCTCTTGTACAAGTCAAAGATCAGAGTTGCAATGGAGGAGATATCCTACACCTTTCAAAGAGAATGGTAGACATGGTTCTCAACTATGGTACTGTAACTTCAAATAGGACAACAATGGGGGACCATCAACTGATTAAGAAAGAATCACATTCATTGAAAGTCACTAAATCGTTGATTCCTTTTCTGGTCAAGGAGGGCATTACCTCTTCAATGGTTAGAAACGTTCATCCTTGACCAGTTCATGGTGGGAACATATATATGAAGGATCGAAACAAATAAAAAGGCATTCATTCTACAGATTGCAGAAGACGTACATGTTTAATTGCAGTTTTGCTGTGTGCAAGCTCATAAGCTGCTGGAAAGAAACAGATGATAGTCAGGAGGTTCCAAGTTCATGTTCTAGCTGATCCATCTAAAATAAAAGTGTGGATTTGGGGGTTTTAGAAGAAACAACCCTACACTCTGTAGTATGAACTGTTGAACCCTGCTAAATGTTCATGGAGAATTCCAGGTTCTTGTTCTAACTAGTTCATGAAGCAAGAAACATTGGCCTTAAGCATCTGTGCTTTAATTTAGTTTGTTATTATTGAAGTCCTTTTTCAGTTCTAATCTGATGATGCTCAAGACTTGAGGTTCAGACAGCATCCCTTTGATTCAAAGCTTTAGGTTGTGTTAAATCTATTAGTGATAATCAATAGCTAGGACTTCTTTGATTTTATGTTGCTGAAGCTCAGGGTTCAAATTTGGTCTTTTAGCTTGCCTTCTCCTGTTCTTCAACAGAGGATACATATAGGCAAATTTGCCTATATCCAATTGGGCCTTGGCTTAAAGACTAAAGCAGATTTAAGAGTGAGAATCACCTTAGCACAGATGATATTCAGCATATTCAAAAGGGTTCTATAATTTGGCAAATTCTTTTATCTTCCCAACAAAAGGAATTTTCCTATATCCAATTGGGCCTTGGCTTAAAGACTAAAAACAGGATTAGCAACAAGAATCAACCCAGTGCAGTCATATTCGGCAGATTCAAAAGAGTTTTGTTATTTGGGAAATTCCTTTCCATTCCCAACAAAGGAATTTGCTTATATTCAATTGGGCCTTCATTTAAAGACCTAAAACAGGATTAGCAATAAGAATCACCCCAACACAGTTGATATTCGGCAGATTCAAAAGGGTTTTTGTAATTTGTATCTAATTGGACCTTGGCTTAAAGACTAAAAACAGGATTGACAGTAAGAATCACCCCCACACAGTAAATTTCAGGAGATTCAAAAGAGTTCTGTAATTTGACAAATTCCTTTGTGCTTCCAACAAAGGAATTTGCCTATATCCAATTGGGCTTGGCTTAAAGACTAAAAACAGGATTGGCAGTAAGAATCACCCCCAACACAGTCAATTTCAGCAGATTCAAAAGGGTTCTGTAATTTGACAAATTCCTTTGTGTTTCCAACAAAGGAATTTGCCTATATTCAATTGGGCTTGGCTTAAAGACTAAAAACAGGATTCGAAGCAAGATTCACAGCCCATTTTCAGAAGATTCAAGAGGTTTCTGTAATTAGACAAATTCCTCTGTGTGCCCAACAAAAGAAAGAATTTGCCTATATCCAATTGACCCTCGGCTTAAAGACTAAAAACAGGATTGGCAGTAAGAATAAGCCCAGCACAGTCCATTTTCAGCAGATTTAAAAGGGTTCTCTAATTTCAATAATAGATGGCCAGAAGGAAACAGAGCAGCCTGTTAAGGCTCAATCCTTGCTTGAGAAGACAAGTGATGAAGACAGATTCTTATAAAACAATTGAGGAAATACTGAAAGACAAGCTTGAAACAATTGTGGAAGAGCCTTCCCCCAGATCACAGGCTGATTCTTCTTTTCTAGTGAAGATAATGGTGAACGTGAAGGCTCAGAAAAATGTTAAGAACGTGTGGTGTATAAGGATGTCCAAATTCAACACAGTTGTTGTGGCACCCATTTCCAATTTAGGGAGCTCTTATGTCCGTCTGATGAATGATTTAGAATATAAAAGCCAGCTGAATGGCCTTCACGTTGTGGGATCTGCTAAACCCATCTGCATCATGTGAAATTATCATTTCTTTAACAATCAGGAGGACTGCATACTCTTCTCACCGGTATTGCAAGGTTTTTGTAGAAAAAAATTATCTATGACATTTTGATTGGCTTGTATAGATGCTCTCTTTTATACTGGAGCCGTTTACACATTGTGTTAAGTTATGTTAGGAGGATTTTTCAAAGTTTAGTTCCATGATTTCATGTCAA
Source organism: Thuja plicata (assembly GCA_018584345.1). Taxonomy (NCBI): domain Eukaryota; kingdom Viridiplantae; phylum Streptophyta; class Pinopsida; order Cupressales; family Cupressaceae; genus Thuja; species Thuja plicata. The sequence continues at coordinate 744,383 of MU227986.1, read as the reverse complement.
TCCATTGTGGTTAGTAGATTACAAGAATCCATATTATTTGTTTTCCTTTCATTGAAATTTAGTAGAGGCTTTAAAAGGTTGGACTAAACTCTCAATATATGTTGGTTAATTAAATAAAAAACAAGCTAAAACATAATCTGGAAATTCATGGTAAAACATACGGAACAGAAACATGGTGTACAACATTATCTAATTCAGCTAAATTAAAAGGAAATGCAATTTTAAATTATGATTAGTTTTTTTTTAACTAATTTCATAAATCTCTATATAATACAGATAATTAATTTCACAACTGAGATATGAAATAGAACAAAGATGTGTTATGAAAATAAAATTATTTAAAAAAGAAATTAATTGAGAGGTGATTTTTTACTGTTGTATTTAAAAATGGGTTATCTAATTTATTTTGTCATTGTATATACTTTTATGATTTATCTTTTTCAATATTTCTTAAAAATGTAAATCATTTCAAAATAAAATCTGGTCTTTATCATCTTAAAAAAGTAGATTCTTTCAAAATATATTTTTTATTAACTTTTTTTATGGTTTTAGATTATTGAAATACCTAGTCTTTATCAATTAATTTTTGTTTGCATGTGAAAAATAAGGCTATTGTTGTAGGTGCTAAGAGACTTTGTTTTATGGGTAAAAGGCCTAAGCCAATAATTTAATAATCAATTAATTAATAAAACAAGGTTGCTCCAAAGAATGGAGCTAAGAAAACCTCTCGTCCTGCCTGGGACTTTGCAGTCCAGATCAAAGTAATACAATAGTTATATGTTACCCCAGAACAAATGTGGATATTTGAGGCCATAGGCTCTTTTTTACATGCCATTTTTTATACCTAGCTTTTCGATATTAATCTTAACTATTATTTGACTATTTTTACATATAACAGGATACTAGAGTCCGTTCTTTGTACATTATCTTCTTTTTTCATTGTTTTTGGTTTTCCTTCCTTGCTAGTTATTGTTGTTAGAGCCTCTTTCATGAAAATTCTAGTATTATGTTCGTGAATTAGAATAATAATCAATTGTTAAATTATGAATATTCATTAATGTGTCTATGTGTAAGCAGATTTAACTTTTGTTACTATTGTTCCTATTGTACATGCTCACTATGATTTTCCTTTATAGGATTTATAGTTATCAGCATTACTTAGTAAAAGGAGCCCTTTGTTCCATTTTGTATGTAGTTATGTGTGTGGTTGTGTATATATATACTTGTGCCATTATGCTTAATACTAGTTCCTTTGAGAATTCTTTTTTGTGCATTTATTTGATTATGTGAGCTAAATATATACCCATATACTCATATATCTCGATATGTCTAGATATGCTTCTACTTAATTCTCTTTCCTTCATCTATCTACTATCTCTCTTAAAGAGTTTTCCAATTCTATCCATAGGATATGTTTCGTCAGTCATTCTACAGGATTGCCCATAATAAGAGACACCCACAGTTGACTAGCCATGAACTTGGATAAAAAACAAGGGATCAATAATTAATGGAATAGGTAGGTGACAACCACATCACCTTGTATGGAACCTATATGAGATAATCTAGGAAGGAAAACTGAACCATCCAAGATTTAAATTTAATTTAATGGAATGTATACAAAGAGTAAATGTAACGAATGAGGGTTTTTAATTTTATGTTGAAGATTTTAAATCACGATTATTTCTATTTTGAAAACATGATTTCTTTGTTAAAAGAATGTCTAGAATTTTATGTTTGATTTGTGCTTCTTCTAAGATAAAGTCCACAGTCATAGATTTGTCATCTATGTCTACATCTAATTTTATGCAATAGATATATATCTATTCTACTACTCAACTAGATGAAAATTATTTTTTATTACATAAGCAGAAAAAGAGCCCTAATCCCTTACATATAACAAAATAGCTTAAAAGAAACAACAATCAAAAATAATAAAACTTAGTGAGGGGCCATCACTGGAACCAACAAAACCATAAAAAAAAATGATTAGCATTCCAAAACAATTAACGGACTAGAGAAACATAACATTAATTCCATAGGACTTACATCTACTAACACTATTCTAACTAGAAGACCATCAAAGTAATTTAAAATATCAACATCTATATTGTCGGTCCTTTTAAAAGTCTTATAACAGTTAAAAAGCTCCCTCAAGGAGCAACTAACCAGACACAACCAAAGACACACAAAAATTATTATTTAGAATTATAAAGATCCTCAATTCGGCTCCAATCTTTTTCTAGCTCACAAAGCGCAACAAACCATATGTCCAGTTTTCCTTTCTGCAGATGACCATTTGTCGCTCCAATGCTACTACTTGCCTTCTTTAGCTACTTTCTGATCTTGGACTTACTAGTGGTAATGCCCATCATATCCTTCTTCATGGCATCGTTTATAATCCTGATGAGAGAAGAGAGAGCAGAATCAATGACGAGGCATTTATCATTCATCCTTTTTTCCCAATTGATTAAGCCTCTCAATTATTCCCACTAAGGGGTCCTCTTGTCCTCTTCCTCTAAGGCCTGGATGTCTTGATTGCCCTCAACATCAAGGGAAGCCTCAATATTGTCATTGTCAGGGTTCTCAATCTTGTGGTTTTCCTCTAAATCATGGACTAGTCTTCCAAAATTTTAAGAGGTGTGCCCTTCTCTTCTTGATCTTTTCCCCCAATGTAGCAGTCATCCCTACTATCATTCTCTTCTTCAGAATTCTTATAAGATGAGATAACAATATTTTTTCCCTTAGAGGGAGGATCAACCATATTTTTAGCCAACCTAGCAGACCTTCTACTTCCTCACCCAGAAGCCACTTCTTCAATTTTGATATTTTTAGCCTTGTCAATTTTATTTTCCTCATTATCCTTCAAAATGGTAATGGTAACCCCCTTGTTGGCAGAGGATTTTTTTGTGTTTCTTCCTCAAGGGACTAGGGAGGTTTTCAGAGGTTTTTCTTTTTTTCGGGGTGACCACCAAGAGTTTGTTTATAGGATGAGGGGAAGGGTTACCAATTTTATTCTTATTCTTTCCATGAACAACATGGTGATTAATAGGGGCTTCTTCCACACTAATCCTCCGAGGAGCCACAATAGGAGCTTGCGGGGGCGGGGAAGGAGGATGTGCTTGGTGTTTAAGGGGCAATGGGTTACCGTGGGGTCCATATTTAGGGTATATTTGGAAAGGACCATAATAAGGCCTTGGTAAAGCGGAGGAGAAGCTCCACCTTTAATATTTTTTTTGCAAGGAAGAAAACAGAAAAAAGAGGATATTAATATTTTCCATGTGTAACACGATTCAGCAAATAAAAATGATAGGCATGCATGGCCATGAACCTACCTTCCAAATTAAAGTAATGTGTTTTATGAAGGCTAACAAGGGCATGCGAGGGAGGAAGATCTAACCTGTCATATTCCTTTTGGAACCTCTTCAATTGTTCTCCATCCTCAAGTAATTTAGTAATAAAGCTCTGGTAGTTGCCTGAGTTTTTCTTGGAAACTATCATCCCTGAGCTCTCCAAACCCGTTGCATCCGTAATCATCTGTGGAGAATTAGTAAATTTGGAGGAGAGGGTGTCGTTGCACCCCTGCATCACCATACAAAAAGGAGCCAAACCAGAAGCAACAAACAAGTCCCAAAGCTCAACATTCTTCCTCAAAGCATCACAATCAATAAGCTCAGAGCATTTGCGAGAGGCCCCCATAACTGTAGAAAATATTTTCTTACACTAATACTATTATCCCTAAAAAGAAAGCTTTATGTGAAAGCGACCAACGGCAAGCCCCGAGTAGTAATCACAAAACTTAAAAAAGACTTATGCATGAAGAGAAGGATCGTCGCATCATTATTTAAAGCAATAATTACCTTTCTTGGGAAGGTAATATCCTCTGTAAGGTGGAGATCTAGCAAATTAATAATTTGCATGCCAATTTGATTACCTTCATTTTTTATTTGCTTATTCTCATGGATATCCCATATGTAGAAATAATTACTTATAAGAGAAGGCAGGTCTTTATAAAGATCGCTAAAGCATAATGCAGATGGGGTGAGGGCACTATTTAAATCAATATAGATAAAAGTACAATCGTAATTAATAACTGCCATGCTACTTGAACCATTTAAGATACTATGAAGGGTCCACTTAATCCGTATAAGCTTAAAGATCCAACTTAGCATCCATGTTTTTCGGCAATCCACATCATAAATATCATCTCACCAAATATAATCATCAAGGTATCCTTATGGTGATTTGACTTCATTTGAAATAATTTTATTTATATTTGGCAAGACATAATCTTTCTTCCAAAGGCTCCAAGTTTGAAAGTTCATTCACTTATGTTTTTCGGTAGTTCACATCATCAAAATCATCTCACCAAATATAGTCATCAAGGTATCCTTATGTTGATCTGACTTCATTTGAAATAATTTTATTTATATTTGGTGAGACATAATCTTTCCTCCAATGGATCAAAGTTTGAAGTTTAACGCCCTCGTTAACAATGAATTCGATGACCATGTTGCCTTCCCAATAGATATGTTGACTTTTGAATTGCATTAATCCCTTAAGATTTCTCAGGCATTCATTCATAAGAGATTTGATCTCCCAAGGCCTAGTAACTTGTTCTTTTAAGATGTCAATTATCAATTTAGAATCTCCTTCTACAACTATCTTATTGTAGCCCAACTCCTTAGCAAACTTAATTCCCTTCCTAGTAACAGTACAGCCTCAACAAAATTATTGGATTTGATGTCGAGATTCATAGTTGTGCATTTAATAAGCCTTCTCATATGATCTCTGAGAATAGCACTAGCTCCATAGTGACTTGGATTGTGTTTAGAGAAACCATAAAAATTGTATTTTATCCATTCCAAGTTTGGAGGTCTCCACTGCATATACATTTTTCTTAACTAGTTGACAATTGTTTGCTCCTTTCTAATGTCTAACAAATTTCAATATTTAAAAATATCTTGAAATGGTTGATTTTGTGTTGTAAGGAGACTTTTTTTTTTACGTCAACTCCCAAAAGTGTAAAGGATTGAATAAAATAGGCAAGATCTCCAGATGATGTGTGTAGACTTTATAGGGTAAAAGTACAAACATGTGTCACACTTTTATAAAGGAAAATGTTAACAACACCAAAATTGTTCAACTTCAACGACATAAAAGTGACATTTCTGTTTGGAATTCGAAGATGATGTAAATTGATGAAATGTGTAAAAATGGATGAGTTTAGTGCCTGTTATTTTAAAAAAAAAAAAAATTGAAGAATAATTTATTTATTTTTTTAATTTTTAATGCTCATTTTTTAATTGCTGAAAAATATTGCAAATTAGGTGGTCTAGCTCCCACCAAAAAATTATATGTAAATAAAAAAATAATAATTTGATTTCAAAACATGTTTTAGATGACATGTATAGCCAGTGAATGTAAAAAAAAAAAAAAAATTATTTTCGGTGTGTATTTTCTCGGTTATAACAATTCAAAGTCTGACTTACCCAAAATTGATAGTTTTCAGTTCCCACCTTATTTTCCATATCAAATCTATACCAATAAAAAAACAAATTATACATTCTTGAAGACGACTCTTGCCTCTAGTGAACCATATAATTTTTACATTTTTATGATATGATTTACTATTCTTTTTCTTTTTCTGAATTAGCGTCTTGTCAAATGTTAAAATACCTACTTGCAGTATTTTGTAATTATAATATATTAGATCTAATCAAGGCACAGTAAAAAACATGTGAGCATATTCTTGACTCCAAGATCTACAAAATGGTACTTTTAGTTTCTTCATCAAGTTGATTTTTTATGGAGAAATCATTTGTAGAAGTCAGATGTTCTACAATTCTAAAATTGTGTTGATTTGGCTGCCACTTAGGATGCCACAGAAGCAGTTTCAGCCGAAAGCCCCTTTAAATATTCATACCAATTATTCATTTATCTAACATATTTGGCTTATATTTACTCATGGATTTTCAGCCAGAACTGGTTAGACCGGACTAGTTTCAGTCAAACCTACATTGTCACATCGATACTGCGTGGTGCCACTTAGCCACCACGAGTGTTCGGCTGAAACCAGTTTTGACCGAAACATCTCATTTATCCTAAAGTGTGATACAACTTTGTGCTTTTACCCCTAATTGTTCCTTTTAGTGCACCAAATTGAAATGTTTTGCTATTATTTCTCCTTGAATGTTCTATAATGAAACACAAATAATGGATTTTGGATGTGTAGTATGAATGCTAATGATTTTCTTGAAATAGAAACACATATATAATAAAATTTTAGAAAACATTTACATAGTTGGCTAAAAGTAAAAAAATAAACGATGACAATCACCTAGAGCCTGAATTTGAATTTTAGAAAGCTAGGGATCATGTTTGTAATATTAATGACCCTGAATGGGAAAATAGTGAGATCCTAATGCATAATAGTCATATGGAGGAATGTGTATAATTGAGTGTTATAAATTATGGAAATAGATGAAAATTGGAGTATGTAAGTATATGTTTAAGGTGGGGGACAAATGCATGGGAATGTGTATGAATTGGAATGGGTAAAGACTAGGAGAATGATCCCAACTTTGAACAAGATTATGCCATGTATTGATATGTATGTGTATATATATCAAGAAATTTTCTCAATAAGGACACAAAACTAAATGAAAAATGGCATGGATATGTGAATTTCACCATTATATTCTTTCCCCACATTGAAGCATGTAGAAAAAATAAAATGCTCATGCATCTCAAAGTATGTGACACTCATGCATGTAGTAATTTTTAGACAAAATACCCATATGAAAT
>MU227986.1:705079-732579 GCA_018584345.1 Thuja plicata | reverse complement strand
TCATATGATCTCTTTTCAAGATTCTTATTGATCTAAAATATGTTTAGTGTGTATTATACAGGCAATATTGCATCTTTCCAATAGATTTCTAGTAGATTTTCCTCCTTCATCATGGTTCTTGATGTTTCATGTATTATTTTTCTCATTCTCCCAACCTCGCCATTTTGTTGCAGTGTTCTAGGAGTAGACAAATCTCTCCTAATCTCATGATTCTCACAGAAAACATTACCCTCATCTAAAGTAAATTTTCCTCCTCTATTAGATCTTAAATATTGTATTCTTCTATCTACCTCATTCTCAACAATAGCCTTAAATATCTTGAACTTTTCTAATGCTTCAATTTTTTCTCTTAAGAAAGTAACCCACATCATCCTAAAGTAATTATCAATTAAAAGCATGAAATAAATTTCACCTTGTAGACTTCTAACTCTAGTAGGTCCACACAGATGAGTGTGCACTATCTCCAACAATACGATAGTGAATTATTCTTTAGTCTTGAAATATTTCCTTGTTTGTTTTCCAATTTGACATTCTTTAAAAATACTATTAGCAAGTATTGTAAGCTACAACAAATCTATCACTGCTTGTATTGAGATAATCTTCATCATGTTGTCAAAACTGATATGACACATCCTCTGGTGTCATAGCCAACTCTCATTTATTTGAGACATCAAACAATATCTGTTAGCAGTCTTCAACTGATACATGTTTTCTCCAATCTTCTTTTCAACAACAATTACAATTTCAGATTTCTTTCTTATCTCAAAACCATTTTACAGAAATACAAGGTTATATTCATTCTCGCACATTCATCCAACACTCAATAGATTATGATTCAAACCCTTCACATAGTAAAAATTGTCAGCGTTATGTTTCCCATCAAAAATAATATAACTAATTTAAACTATTCTACCTCCTTGATCACCTCCAAATGTAACAAATCCACCATCATATTTTTCAAGTTTTACAAACTTACTTTTATCACTAGTCACATGGTTAGAGCATCCACTATCAATAATCCATTCATCTATGTTTCTCCTTACATATAAATTAAAATTTGTAGTGTGTATTTTTTTTTTTTACCTTCGTAGCCTTAGCAAGATGAGGTTCTTCTTTAATTTCTAAAAATAGACATTTATCATCTTCCTCATAATCAGATTCATCATTAGAAATGTTGGCATCTTCTCTAACATAGTAAGCTTTTCTATTGAACTTTCTTTTTCTTTCCTTGTTCTTTTGTTCTTCAATTCTCTTAGGACACCTAGAAGCATAATGACCAATGTTTCTATAGTGAAAGCATTTAAAGGGTAACTTACCCCTATATTTTATGGTACCTTCCTTCATTATTCTTACAAATTTTGATTCTATCTCATCAAATTTATCTAAGTCATTATATTCCTCTTCCTTTGCATGTTTGGTAACCTTGAAATTAGTTTATATTCATGTGCTAGCATTACTGAATTCTCTCATCAAAAAAGAAAGCAATGCACCATACATTTTCTTGTTGGAAAGAGACATTGCATATTTTCATCAACGGAAACTAAACATGATTTCCATGTGCACATTGTGGGAAATAAGGCAGCAAGTAACTGAGAAGGGGGTGTTGGTTGTATTTCCTATTTTGGATTTTACCCTGAAATTTTTTTGAGAAGCTTGTCTTTCCTATGCCCAGAAGGTTAAAAATCATGTGCCAAATCACTTGTTTGCCCCTGCAAATATTGCTTTAGACTCAAAACCTAGTTGAGAATGTCAAAACCCTAAGCCCTTGAGTAATTTTTGCTCAAAATTGCAGAAAAGCCCTAAAATTCCCAAGCTTGTTCTATTTCTGCATTACCTTTTTGTGACTTAAGTCAGCTTATTTGCATGTGCTTATTTCTTAGTCACCAAGTCTCATAAGAAAAAAATAATATTCTTTATAACCTGGAGACTTGGCGGAAAGCTTTGGTCCTGTAGTCTCTTGATAGAACAGAATATGCTGAAATGGTAATGAGACTTAGTGCAAACCATTGATTTTATATTAAGATCTAACAGTGGTCGCGTTGTCTCTTGATGAAATTAGAGTTGGTTATTTTATTTGGTAACTTTGAGATTTTCCCAATCGTGTTATCTCCTGATGTAACTTATGGTCATGATTTAACTTCAAATGTTAAATTTTTAGTGTTGTCACCAGGTCTCATGATCAAAAGTGAGTTAAGTAAAAGAACTAGAGATCAAGAGACAACTATTGATCAAAGTTTGAATCTAATGACAGTCGGGAAGTCTCCTGATTGTAACTATGGTTCAGAAATCATCAAGAAACATGGAGATTCAGTGGTCACTAAGTCTCTAGATAGACCAAGGGTTAGATGTCTGATTAAGTAACAGTGTTGTCGCGTAGTCTCATGAAGGATGATGAGTTAAGTAAAAAGTTAAGAGATCAGGCAACAACCATCCGACGAAGATGAAATTTAACGATAGTCGCGTGGTCGCTTGATAAGATTGAAAATTCAAAAGTGATCAAGTGATTAACAGACAAGAGGAAAAGGTATGAAATGCGTCCATTTTTCGCTGAGTCTCATGAAAGATTAGGGTTTGTAATAAGGATTATGAGACTTAGCAAAAATTGTCTGATGCTGAGAAAAGTGAGATCAACGGTGGTTACGTTGTCTCCAGATGCAAATTAAAAGGATAAGGTAATCCCACAATTAAGAGACTAATATGTTTATTCATGTTGTCTCTTGATTAAACATGAGTTAAGAAAATGATCCAGCGACATAGAGATTCCACAATCGCTGAGTCTTCAGATGCAACCTGAGGTAAAGAACAGTTAAAGAATGTGCTTTTCCGTGTTGTCTCTTTAAGATGAAAGGTTAAGTTAAAAGATTAAGAGACATCGCGACAACCATTGATCTGATGGTTAAATCCTGTGGTAGTTGCTAAATCTCTTGAAGAAACTACAGTTGGAAAATGTATTAAGTGGCAAGGAAATCACTCAGTCGCTGGGTCACTCAATGTAACCTGAGTTAAAAATAGACTTTTCAGTGACGCCATCATGAAAAATTGTTGACCAATCATATTAAAGAGATTTTGACAGATTGGAAAGTAGTCGTAATATGAGTTAAATGTAGCCAATCAGATTTTATTTTGATTTCATTTTGAATTTTATAAGGTTTTATATGCCAAAACACTCATCAGAAATTGATTGCTTGACAGTTTGAATGACATGGCTAAAACCAAAAACTAATGTCACAGTGTGTGGAACTAATGGCGGAAATGATTCAATGCAAGTTTACCAGCTCAAAGAGACATCTGCATTGAATTCTCAATTATAAGTATACTTGTTCGTTATCATTTCATTTTTACAAAGCTTCCAATTTCTTAGAGTGAAGAGTTCATAGAGAATTTAGTGCTTTCTGAGAAAAGTGAAATTTCCAGTAGTAAGTGATTCAGATAGGTGTTTTCTTGATTCAAAATTTGGTAGAAATTGTAATTTGCAGTGTATTCAGAGTTCGGAGCTACAGATTTCAGGATAATTCACAGTTGGTGGTGAGGCTTTTTAGTAGATTTGTTTCAATATCGGTGATAAGGGTTGAGAACATAACAGAAAGAAAAGATGAGCTAAGCATAGAGTATGGCATCCACCAGTGGGAGAAGTGAAGATTTCGATGATGAGTCAAAGGGTAAAAGGAACTACTCAAATGAATTTCTCACTTTGCTTCTAGGCTCCAGCCAATATCGAAAGGTTAGTGCTAAGGTTTTAATTGATGATATGGCCTATATTAGAGATGCAAAAACACTTGGTTCATCAAGATATTCAATGTTCAATTATTTTTTTATTAATAGTGATGAACCTATGCCTATCTCAAACCCTTGGACTTGTGGATTAGCTAGGTTGATAGTTCCTGACATCTTTGTTGATGTCGATTTCATATTAGAATTGGCCAGTAGATATGACCCCTTAACCAAAACCATTAAGAGGGATGATGGAAAGCCCTTACTTACTTTGGACCAGAATACCTTCATGAAAGCCTTCAATGTATACTACCCTATGGCTACTGAAATAAATCTAAAGAGCCTAGAGAATAGATACACTAGATAATTTGGCATTACTGCTAAGTTAATAAGGGGTCATCATGTCCCTAAGAAAATGAAAACCTATATAGCCCCCATGCCAGGAGCCACCCCATATTGCTACAAAGACCTTAATTTCTATATCAATTACATATCATATGCACTATGTAGAATTCTTGGACAGGATGCTGGGGTAGAGAGGATCACCTCAGATATTCTAATGATGGTATTGGATATGCAGAACCTCCATACCACTTCAAATTATGACTACATCCAGTATATCATTGACTAGATGCATCAAGGATTTGTAGATATACAGAGTAAGAAGGATCATCCTAGATTCATGCATTATTCAATCCTCGTGGATCTTATCCTATACTACAATTTCCCAGTCATGAATTGTCAGTTTTTGCAGCCACAAAGGTGTTGGAGATTTACTTCTGGTAGCTAGTTGATTGTATGTTTGTCATTGATGACAATATATAATATACAATAGTGTTCTATATCTACTTATCAGAATGATGGTATCAAGCCTTGTATGGTTATGTTCATGTTGTAGACATGTTTATTATGTTGTGATCATACATGCAGACTCAAATATGAAGTTTCAGTTGTGTTGTGTAATTCTTTTATGTGGCAGTTACAATTTTTGGAGTTTGTCTGTACAGAGCCGACGTATTGCATTGGTTCCTGAGTTGCACCTATCTTCAAGGTATGTGTGTGTATATTAATGATTAGTTATGAGTTGATGATAGTTATCTAAAGGCGCTAAACATGTTTCAAGAAGATTGCAAAGTTAGAGTTAATTTGGTGAGGCCGACTTAGTGAAGCATTGTGTCTATTCAGTTTATATTTGCGAGGTTGTAATTATGCTTGCATGATTAGTAAATCTAACAAGGATGTTATGAAGAGTTGTCTTATAGGTCCCATGATCTCATACTTTGAGGAAGATACTTATATCAAGTCATTTTTGATATGCTAAGTGTGAATGATATGAAAAGAGACGGTAGATGTATAGAGCAGAATATTAGTTGTGGTTCATTCATCAAGGGTCTATGTGAAGAAGCAATAGAAGATTACAATACATTGGAACTGATCAAGATAGCAGGTCTACTCTATAGTTCATCATCAGATATAGTGCATATTTGTTCTACAGAAGGTTGTAGCCTTCACCATTGAAGCAGTGAGCTTTTTGGACAGTGAGTCCACCACCCCTAATAGGGTTATTTTTAAAAGACTCCTAACAGGGTTCGACCCTTAACTAGGTCACTATACTTATTGCATTGTGAAGTACAACTCCTAACAGGGTTGAAATATCTTCTAACAGGGATTACTATAAACAAGTATAGTTCATTGTGGGTACTAATTCCCACCGGGGTTTTTACCATTTGGTTTCCCTATAACTAAATTATGGTGTTGTCTATTTGTGTTATTTGAATGTACATTTGCTTTATTATATTTCGGAGTTAATAAGGTTAAAGAATCAAATAATCTGATAACTGATTCAGCCCCCCCCCCACCCCTCTCAATTATCGTTTGGGACTATTCTAACAATTGGTATCAAAGCCAAGTGCCTTGAAGAAGAAGCCTAACAACTTAAGGTAGATCATATGTCTTACTTCAGAAAAGAGAGCCCTAAGTTCAATGGAGAAAATTATCTGGATTGGAAAAACAAAATGACAACACATCTACAGTGTGTTGGTTTTGATATCTTTGAGATAGCCACACAAGAAGTTGTTATTCCCTCTTTAAAAGATCTATCAAGAGATGATGCTACTAGTAAACAGAAGGATACATTCACAACTAATGCAGTTGCCAAAGAAGCCCTTATAAGAACACTATCTGACAGTGGATTTTCTGAGATCAAGAAATTAGACAAGGCATACACAATATGGAAGTATTTAGAAGACATGTTTGAGGGAGATTTTCAAGAAAAGAATGCACGCAGGAAGACATGGAAAAAGAAACGCAACAGTCTTGAGATGTTACCTAAAGAGAACATTAGAGCCTACAATCAAAGGATAAATGAAGTAGTCTGTAGAATCAAAAACAATGGTGGAGAAATATCAGAAGAAGATATAATGGACAAGTTGTTGACTACCTTAACATCACAAAATGAAAACAAGATAAGTATTCTAGAGGAAACCATGCAATTTTCACAAGACTTCAAGAGAGAGACTTTGATCAGTAAAATCTCTGCATTCGAGATATCAAGATTAAAGACTGAACCAAAAGGTGAAATAGCCTTCAAATCCTCAGTTCATGGTAATAAATCTCACATCTCTAGCAATAATGAGAAAGAAGAAGTTGATGAAGAATTAGAAGAAATCATTGCCATGATTGCTAGAAGAGAAAAGAAAGGCAAAGGGAAATATGAAGGATAGCTTCCATTCAAATTTTTTTCATGCAACAAGATCGGTCACTTTGCATCCAAGTGTCCTACAAGAGTAAAGAAATTCAGATCTGACTATAAACCTAAATACATGAAGGAATGATATCATGCTAAAGAAGGTGTAACTAATGAAGATTCAGGAGAAGATGAAATTGGATTCATTACCCTTAAAGACATGGAAAAAGTGATTGAGCATATGGACATTGAAGATATAAAGGAAACACAGGAGTTAGCCCTAATTTCCAAAGCTGACATCAGAACTGATTAGATCATTAACAACGGATGCTCTCATCACATGATAGGTGACAAAGATAGATTTGTTCATCTAGACAAGTACAAAGGTGGTATGGTTAGATTTGGAGATAACACTCCTAAACCTATCATAGGCAGATGATCCATCACCCTAGATGGAAATAACAAGACAGATGATGTTATGTATGTTGATGGATTACATCACAATTTACTAAGTGTTGGACAGCTACTTGAAAAAGGTTATCATTGGGAATTCAAGGACAATAAAAGCATTATTAGAAACAAAGAAGGAGACATGATTGCATCAGGCTCCAAAACAAAAGTTAATGTTTTCTAGCTCAATTCAGATGCAAGTTGTTTTGTTGCAAAAGTGGATGACAGTTGGTTATGGCACAAGAGACTCTGTCATATCAATTTTGATAATATAGTAAAGATAAGCAATGTCAAGACAGTTAGAGATCTTCCAAGTATTACAAGACTAGCTGACACAATATGTAGAGAATGTGTTATGGGAAAGCATGTAAGGAGTTCTTTTAGAAGCAAGAAAAACTCAGCTGAAAACAAGTTAGACCTAGTGCATACAAATTTATGTGGTCCTACTCAAACCAGGTCATATTACAGAGAAAGGTATTTCATTTTGTTTGTTGATGATTTTTCAAGAATGATGTGGGTTGCGTTCTTAAAGGAGAAGTCTAAAGCCTTTGAGAAGTTCAAAATATTCAAAGGCAAAGTGGAGAATGAATCTGGATTAAAACTAAAATGTCTGAGATCAGATAGAAGAGGATAATTCACCTCTGACCATTTTTATGACTATTGTGAAGAGCATGGAATTAAAAGACAGTTAAGTGCACCCAGAACCCCACAGTAGAATGGCATAGCAGAAAGAAGGAACCGGATCATACTTGATATAGTGTGCACTATGATGATTGAAGGAAAATTTGCGCACACCTATTGGAGAGATGTAGTTAATACAGTAGTCTACACTATCAATAGAACTCAACTAAGGCCAGGCATGGATAAGACACCTTATGAACTTTGGTTTGGTAATGTACCTACAATAAAATACTTTAGAATATTTGGCAGAAAGTGCTACATCAAGAGAGATGATGGTGTTGGTAAGTTTGATGCTAGAAGTGATGAAGGTATTTTCCTTGGTTACTCTACTAAAAGCAAAGCATACAGATGTTTTAATTTGAGATTAAAGAAGATAATTGAAAGTACTCATGTAAATATTGATGAGAAGTTCATGGCTCAAGAAAGGTATTACAAATATGCACCTATGATTGAGAATGAACCCAGGCAGAGCAGTAAAGACATTATTATTGAAGAAATGTTTGATTGCATTAATGTTTCATGCAATGAACCTTAATCAAGCAAAGAAGTATCACAAATTACAAATGAGGATGATACACCAAAAGTTTCAAAGTTCACATCTAGGTATCACTCAAAGGAGGATATCATTAGAGATCAGAGCAGCATTATGTTGACCAAATCAAAAGCAAAAAGGTTAACAGAGGATGAAGAGGTATTTTTACTTTCACAGATCAAACCTTTAAATGTTGAAGATGCTTGTAAGGATTTTGATTGGCAAAAAGCAATGGAAGAAGAATTAGATCAAATAATAAAAAATGACACATGGGAATTGGTCCCTAGACCCAGTGACAAAAATGTGATTGGGACAAAGTGGGTATTCAGAAACAAGATGAATGAAGATGGAACAGTAGTCAGAAAAAAAGAAAGACTAGTGTGTAAAGGATATGCGCAGAGGGAAGGGATAGATTATATTGACACATTTACCCCTGTGAGCAGACTGGAAGCCATAAAGTTATTCTTGGCTTATGCAACATTCAAGGATTTTAAAGTATATCAAATGGATGTTAAATCATATTTTTTGAATGGTGACTTGAAGGAAGAAGTATACATAGAACAGCCTGAAGGATTCAATCTATCAGATAAGCTAGATATGGTAGGCAGATTAAAGAAAGCACTCTATGGACTTAAACAGGCCCCAAGAGCTTGGTATGAGAGACTAGATGGTTATCTTACCAGGATTGGATTTAAGAAAGGAGCAGCAGATTGTAACCTATTCATAAGAGAGACACCTGATGGACTACTACTTGTTGCCATATTTGTTGATGACATCATCTTTGGAGGTAATGACAAGCCTAGTTCAGAATTTGCAAAAGAAATGTAGAATGAATTTGAAATGACCATGATTGGTCCTATAAAATATTTTTGGGGATTAAATGTAAAGAAAACAAATAAAGGAATATTCATAAATCAGTCCAAATATGTCAGGGAAATATTGAAGACATTCAAGATGGAAGACTGTAAGCCAGTATGCACTCCTATGATAACTAGAAGCAAGCTTTCTAAAGGAGATGATTCCGCAGTAGTTGACAAGACATTATATAAGTCTATGATTGGAAAACTTATATATCTTACTCAATCTAGACCAAACATATCTAATGCAGTTGGTAATGTTGGAAGATTTGCAGCTGAACCAAAACAGAATCACCTAATGGAAATAAAGATAATATTCAGATATCTAAAAGGAACTAT
Organism: Thuja plicata; assembly: GCA_018584345.1. NCBI lineage: Eukaryota > Viridiplantae > Streptophyta > Pinopsida > Cupressales > Cupressaceae > Thuja > Thuja plicata. The sequence goes on along the minus strand of MU227986.1, from coordinate 723,323 downwards.
AGACTATGGCTTATGGTATCCTAAATCAGAGAATGTACAACTTCATGTGTATACAGATGTAGATTGGACAGGTTGTCTTGGTGACAGGAAGAGTACTTCTGGAGGAGCAGTATTTCTTGGAGATAGGTTGGTCTCTTGGGTAAGCAAGAAGTAGAATTGTATCTCTCAGTTGACAGCAGAAGCTGAATATGTTGCAGTAGCATTGAATTGTTCAACAATGGTTTGGATCAAACAGATGGTTAAAGATTTTGGTATGCAGGTTGACTATCCTATTGTATTCACTGTGATAACACCAGTACTATCAACATGTCCAAGAACCCTATGATGCATTCAAAGATAAAAACACATTGAGATTAAATACCATTTTCTTAGAGAAAAATTTGCAGACAATGAAGTAAAATTGGACAATGTAAGCACCAAAGAACAGTTGGAAGATATTTTCACAAAGCCCCTATCAAAAGATACTTTTGAGTATCTCAGGGAGAAGTTGGGAGTAATTACCTCTCTTGAGTCTGATTAGAAAAAGTAGCAATTACATCAGTCATTAAGTGACTGATGAATGGTTGACTACTCTACTTCTGGAGTAGTACCTATGATTAATTGTTTATGGTGTCCTTTGCCATTGATGTCAAAGGGGGAGTATATAGTAAGGGGGAGCATATACTCTGGGGGAGTATAAACACAGATAGAGGAGTTGCAGTAGTATAGAGAAATCTTTGATGAGGATATTGAGAAGATTGTAAAAAGAAAGAAGACACCAGGTGCTGAAGATGTTTTTAATATCATATGTTGCCATCAATGTCAAAGCGGGAGATTGTTGGAGATTTACTTCTAGTAGCTAGTTGATTGTATGTTTGTCATTGATGACAACATATAATAAACAACAATGTTATATATGTACTTATTAGAATGATGGTATCAAGCCTTGCAAGGCTATGTTCATGTTGTAGACATGTTTATTATGTTGTGATCATACACATAGACTCAGATATGAAGTTTCAGTTGTGTTGTGTAATTCTGTTATGTGGCAGTTACAGTTTCTGGAGTTTGTCTGTACAGAGCTGATGTGTTGCATTGGTTCTTGAGTTGTGCCTATCTTTGGGGTACACATGTGTATATTCATGATTAGTTATGAATTGATGATATTTATCTAAAGGAACCAAATGTGTTTCAAGAAGATTGCAAAGTTAGAGTTAATTTGGTGAGGCCGACTTAGTGAAGTGTCGCATCTATTCAGTTTATATTTGCGCGGTTGTAATTATGCTTGCATGATTAGTAAAGATGATAAGGATGTTATGAAGAGTTGTCTTACAGGTCCTATGATCTCATACTTTGAGGAAGATACTTATAGCAAGTCATTTGTGATACGCTAAGTGTGAATGATACGAAAAGAGACAGAAAATGTATAGAGTAGAATATCAGTTGTGGTTCATTCATCAAGCGTCTATGTGAAGAAGCAGTAGAAGATTATAATACATTGGAAATGATCAAGAAAGTAGGTCTAATCTATAGTTCATCTTCATATATAGTGCATATCTATTCAACAGAAGGTTGTAGCCTTCACCATTGAAGCAGTGAGCTTTTTGGACAGTGAGTCCACCACCCCTAATAGGGTTATTTGTAAAATTAAGACTCCTAATAGGGTCCAACCCTTAACCAGGTCACTGTACTTATTGAATTATAAAGTACAACTCCTAACACGGTTGAAATATCTTCTAAAAAGGATTACTATAAACAAGTATAGTTCATTGTGGGTACTAATTCCCACCGGGGTTTTTACCATTTGGTTTCCCCGTAACTAAATTATGGTGTTGTCTATTTGTGTTATCTAAATGTACATTTTCTTTATTGTATTCTGGAGTTAATAAGTTTAAATAATCAAATAAGCTGATAACTAATTCACCCCCCCTTCTCAGTTATCCTTTGGGACTATTCTAACAAAAGGTTCCACCACAATCAACCCAACCCTGTTCAGTTTTGGCTCAGAGTCTGGAATTATACATCTAGAGAGCAAGAGTTCTATGCTTTTGAAAACTAGATAATCTATCCACTTCTTAAATGCATAGGTGTTGACAAACCTAGATTACCTATTAGAGTAATCCAATTGTTGAGGCCTTGCCAATATTTGGATAAATGGCCAAGAGACCATAATTGGGGGGATTTTTACTATGAAAAGAATTTCACAATAATGAGGGTTTATGGTTGCTCCCACCCTCCACATATTTTTCCATACCATGTACCACCAAGGATAGTTGCAATGGAGTTCATCAGGCAGCTCATTTTGACAGATAAAGAGCACTTGGCATCACACAGAAGGGGTACATTTATCCCCAGGCAATTCAGGATTTACAACTTCACAATTGGAAAAGGAGCTCTGGACCTATTGAATGCCTGGATGAACCATTACAGAATTAATGTGGCCCTACATGGACATGTTGATACAGAGGGTTTTATCATGAGTGCAAATAAATTTCTCACACCAACCATCCCCTACACAAAAGAACATGAAGAGTGTATGGAGGAATATTTAATAAGAAACATCTTAGAAGATGAGGAGGTGGACAGAAGAGAAATTTAGTTCAATGAACTTATGGACCTAGAAAGACAGGTGAAGAGAAAGGGAATGAAGTTTGGAGGTTTCTACCCTGACATGCCTTACCTAAAAAGGATAGATGAAATGATTAAGTCTCATACTCTCCTTTGTAATCACTTGGAAGAAGCACAAGTGGTTACTAAAAAGGGTCATAGGGACCACTCAGAGTCTGAATATGATGATGATGATAGCAATCAAGGCTGTCCTTCACCTACTGTCTATCCAAATTACCAAGTAGTTGCATTACAACAGGCAGTTGAGGGGGAATATGTCATAGACCTAACAAAGGTCCCAGAGAAGGAAGTAACCAATGAGCCCCCACTAAAGAAGCAAAGAATAGAAATAGGGGAACCTTCTAAGAAAATAAAGATATATAGAGTTGGAGCCTTGATAACTAGAGACAAGCACTATGATCATTTATTGAGGAAATAGATCAGGGCAGGGGAAAAATTACAAAAGGATATAGAGGAAGAGGAAGAGTTACCTCTTAGGAACTATACTAATGAGAGGTTGATGTATCAAGAGGAATTCCTGAAGGATGATAGCTTCATTAAAACAATAGAATTTAAATATTTCCTCCTATGGAACAAGAAACAACAAATTTGAAAGGAGTTGTAATTAGTAGGTGGTGACCTAGTCACTCAGGAAGCCTTACAAACATTGTAGGATTATGATCCTAAATCTGAGGAGATTACACCTGAACAGGAAAGAAAACTAGTCAAGGCCAATGGAATATTATTTGTAGAGGGCTGAGACTTGTCCTCAACATTCATAATTGATCAGATAAGAAGGAAACCTAATGTCAAATTGCCATCAGAGACTCAGGTGGGAGATATGATCAGAGGGTTTGGGTATAACCCAAAATCTCAGGCACTTGTAATGTGGAGCTTGGCTCCTAAATATCAAAAGCCATCTATTCTAAAAATTCAAGAGAAAATGGAGGGGAATAAGATCATTTTTACATTGGAAAATATAGGGGATTTAGAGATATCCCAAGTGATGACCCACTTTGCTCAGCTCAATGAGGCAAAAATAGCCCAACTATCAAAGAAATTGCAAAAGCTTGCTAGTGATACTAGTGATATTATAAAGGATAGGGAGCTAGCATTAATAAAGATCAAAGAATAGGAGAAGCTCGTAGATGAGATTACTAGACAATTTCTAGAGATAGCAGAGTCAGACCCTGTTGAGCCTAAATAGGTAAAGCATATAGAGATCCAAACAAAGGATACAGAGGAGATAAATTTTGAAATAGAGCTAGGGGTTACAAAGCATAACAATGTGATTTTGGAAGCATTAGCTTCAAATTTTTTAGCATAGAATTGACACCATCAAAGGTAAGATTGATGTGGTGTATGAGGCTTATGGCAGGTTGCCAAACCTACAAGAAGAGGTGGCCAACTTTTTGACAATTTGGACTCCCTATTATGCAATTTGGTCTAGAAGAACATCACTTTTTGAGAGATTGGCATCAGTACAACCATTAAGATCAGATCTACCAAAAATAGTGACTTTGGTTGGTATAGAAATTGAACAGATTAGGGCTACTTTATTCTTCTTCAAAGGAAAATCTAATCAAATTGATGCAAAGTTGAAGATGTTTGGGGTAAGTTATAGTAGGTTTTTACCTCCTATTAGAACCGAGGATGATTAGGTCAAACCATTAGGGTTATGGGGATTAGAGTTTGATGATGTGCTTCCCAACAGAGACATTTATGTTTTTGATCAAGGGGAATTAGGTATGGAGAGGTTCAACAAACTTTTGGATGAGGCAATAAAGGCATAAATAGATTGCAATAAGTTCATTGCAGATGTTAAAAGCATAACAGATGCTAGGTGGGAAAGGCAGAAGGCTCAGCTGGAAAGTATTTAGAATCTTGAGTGGCCTAAGGAAGAAGATGTGACAGCATGGGACATCATGACAAAGCCCAAGAAAAAGAGCCATGTCACAATTGACTTGGATGTCATGGATGAAGAATGAAGGACACATGGCACTTGATCTATGAGCACAGGAAGGTTAGTAATCTTGAAGAGATTAGTGTTGGTCAGCCTATATTGGTGGTCACTAAATATTATTACAACTATCAAATACTATCCTAAATATATGCAGCCAAAGGTTTTGACATCCACAAAAGGACAAAGTGCAAATCAAATCTCATTCTTCAGTTTTGTCCTCCCACCGCTTGGAGCTTTCTTGTCTTTTGTCTTTTTCTATGTTTTTAGGGTTAGGTCTCCAAATCATCTGAAGCTTGTTGCATCCTTGTCTTAAGGATTCCAAGATGATTTGAGACTATATATATATATATATATATATGTAATTGTAACCTTTTTGTAAGGAGAGAGAGAGAGAGAGAGAGAGAGAGAGAGAGAGATGGAGTTGGAAACTTTAATAGACTTACAAGGCAGACTAAAATTGTGTCTAAAATTTTGTACTATTTGTCTATCTAAATGTATTTGAAGCTTTGAGACATCAATAAAATATTTTTCAATCTATTTTCTACATCTGAATTGTGTCTTTACATTTCTGTTATTATTCTTGTGTGTTTATCTGTTAGGCATTTAGGCATACTGATCATAAGGTGATTGTGCAGTTACTTGTAAGTTCCTTCAAGGAAGGATTAAATTGTTTCAAGTAACCCAGGGAACAAAGAATTAGTTTAAGGATTGGACAATAAATTTGTAGGGAGAGGATAGTTTATAAGGTATTCTATCTTTGTTCCAAGTGTTTTATTGATTACCTTACTATGGATTTATACAAGATATTGACTCATAGCCCATGGATTAGGCACTGGTTTTGTGTTTGCTAAGTAATTTATTTACAATCCAATATTCTCAAATTATTTAATCATATACACTATAGAACATATAATTTCATTCAAGTGATTGTATTCTTAGGATAGAGTTCAGTTTGTTGATTCCTTGAAGAGAGGATCATTAGGTTACCCCTCCTAAAATCAAAAGGAAGAAGGATAAAATTCCTTGTCTCATTGGTTTATGTTATCAAGACCATAGCCTGGATTATAGTACTTTATTTTAAAATAATCATTGCAATCTCCAAGGTATTTTATAAGTTGTTACAGTGATCTCAAAAGTAACAAACCAGTGAATGAACTATTCCACTAAAAACATTGACTGAAGAATCAGTAATCTATCATAGGTAATACATGCCTGAGTTTGTGGAGCTCAAAAAAGAAGGAGGTGATAATAGGTATCCCGAGTGTTATCAAATACCTCATCAATTAGCCTTTCTATTGCATAAAAAAGAGTTTGCATTCAAGTATACAAGTATACTGTCATTTTGAGGTTGTGCTACAAGAAAAAGAGCTAACAAATTGGTGACTCTGCTGGGGATTGGGTATAATTAATTGTATCTAAGAAGTACCCCAGAATCTGGTTGAAATAGACAAGTCTTTTAAACCATAGAGATTGTAAAGTCTTGGTAAAAGTATTCAAAATCTCTAAGGTTTTCAAAGACAGTATAATTACAGTTCTAGCTGCCAAGGTCATTTTGATAAGTATTCATTCATCCCAAACAACTGGTGGGTGGTGACTCTAAAGTTAAATCTCTGAGATCAGTACAAGTTAAGTAAATATCTTTCAAATTGAATACTAGGTCAAAAACTAGGGGGAATCCTTTCAAGAATGGAGATGTCTTGGAGGAAGAAAAGAAACAAAGTTAGTATAGAACAAACTTCTCCAAGAAGCCAAGACAACACTACTAGGAGAGAGGAAGGTATTAATCTGTTTAATTACGAAGGCAATACTTCAAAATATGAAGAAACTTTAGAAAGAAGATTAGAAACATTTACAGCTACTTCCACTACTAGTGAACAAGAAGGAACAGATGCAATAAGTTCAGATTTTGAGGTTCCTTCTCAAAATCTTGCTGAGGAGGAAAGAATCATCATGAAACATCATGACCTTATTCGGCAGATGAAGAGGGAAAAATAACATAGAAAGAAAAAACATGAACATAAGAATGTTGACAGAAGTAGAAGAAGATCCTCAAGATGACAAACTACAATAAATACTGAGAAGTCTCAAAAGGACCAAGAAATACCCAACACTCATAGAGATTCTAGTTCACAAAATGTTAAGGACAAAGGTAAGCACAAGCTCAATGAAAGAAAAATTGAAGAGCCTAAAGTTCAGAAGGCCCTAGCAGAGCAAATATCCAAATTGGATATTGATCTTGAAAGACTAAGAATAGAAAAGGAAACCATGCAAAAGATGCTAGAAAAAGCTCAAATGGAAGCTGCAACAATAGAAATGAAAAAGAAAATATATTTTTTGTAGTCTTCCAAATATTTTTATGCTAGAACTGAGAACACAACATCTTCCAAAGAAAAAACTACTACTTTCAAAGAGACTGATAATTACCAAAGGAAACCATTGAACCCTGAAAGGTATAAGAAATTTAATTTTATTGGTATTCCTAGATACCCAAATGCATTTCCAAAAGATGTGGGTGATGTAGGAGAAAAGCTCCCAAAATTTGCAATTAATAATGTCATCTCTTATGGAACACACTTAAGAAAATTCATTAATTTTGTTGATGATTTGAATATTACTCATGAAGATGTGTCGATGAATATTTTTGTTCAATCTCTAGTAGAGGATGCTAGAGAATGGTTCAAAATTATTTCTAGTGGCTCTGTTGCTTCCATGGATGAATTAATTGAGTTATTTAAAGATCAATATGGTGATAAGACAAATAAGGGGTTCTTACTGAATGAGTTCAATAACATCAAAAAGAACTATATTGAAGAGGTCACTGAGTTCAATACCAGATTCCAAAGAGAAATGCATAAATTGTTTCAGAAAATAAGGCTAGATGAAGAGGTATGTCTAGAAACTTATTTAAATGCTTTTGATTCTAAAATGGGTTATGCTCTTAGGGATAAAAATCCAAGAACCCTCACTGATGCTTACAAGATAGCAGTAAATATTGAGATGAATAGAAGGGTTTCTAGTAAACTAAATAGGAGATATGATTCAAGGCTTAGTAGGAGTAACCTAAAGGAACCAAAATATAAAGAGTATAGGGCTCCTCAAAATAATAGGTCTTCCTCTAATAACACTTATGATCCTCAGAATAGAATGCAAAATTGTCCTTATGGAACTCAGTTTAAGGATGGGAAGCCTATTTCTCCACCTAGAAAATAAAAACCTGAGAATAGAACTCTAGACCCTTTGCATAAAAATGATGTCCATTTGTGTAATGATGATTTATGGTGTGAGGCTTGTGAAGCCCCACATAAACCTGATTTTTGCATTGTTTCCTTAGATCTAAAAGCAAATGAAGAACAAGGGAATGATGAAAGTGAACAATGTGATTATAATATGACAAATTCCTATTCATGTCATGATGTAGACTCAGATAATGAAATTGAAAATCATGATTCATATGGCTCACAAGGAAATATAGAGATTCATCATCAACAAATTTTATCGGATAGTGAGATAGAAGAAACAGATGACCATATAAGATGTTATGCACAAAACAATCAAGACCTTCCATTGGTCAGAAAAGCTTCAGATGAAGAAAAAGAAAGAATTAATGCAGATCTGGTGAACAAAGATAGAATCAACTATCATTTAAGGAGTAGAGTAGTTGGTGGTACTGGTAGTCAACCATCTGGTGTATTTATAAAAGAAAATAAAATAGACACCAAATATGTACAAAAGAAAGATGGACCTAGGGAAAGTGCAAACAAACCTAAGGTCAAGATTATAGCTAAAGCCATAGAGCCTATTGTTGTATAAGAAGGAAAAGCAAAGTTACAAGAAACAATTACTTCTTCTCTTAAGATAGAAAACAAAAAATCTAAGAAAGAAGAACCAACTCTGAACATACACATTGAGGAAAATAATATTACTGTTGAAAAACCAAAGTCCTCAGATATAAAGTATACTCCAATAGACATGGGACACTATTTGTCTCAAATGACTGTAAAAGTTCCATTTTTAGAGATGATGAGAATCAAGGAACATAAAGAAAAGGTTCTATCACTATTAAACAGTGTGCCTATAATGAAAATTCAAAATCCAGAAAATGTTGATAAGAGACCAAGTAACAAAGGGAAGAAAGCCGAAGTAATGATTTCTGAGATTACTCAAATTTTCTTAAACACAACTACTTCTCCTAAGGTTGTAGACCCATTTTACTTAACACTGGTAATTAATGGAAGGATGCTTAAAAATTGTATGATTGATTCAGGAGCATCAAACACTGTCATGCCAGTAGAAAATATGAAGTCTATGGGATTACAAGTGGACACTCCTCATGGGAGATGTCAAGCAATGGATTCTAGGGAATTCCTTGTTATTGGTACTATTGAAGCCATGCCTTACATATTAACAGTGTGTCCTAATGTGATTTTAACTATGAATGTTCTTATTGTTGACATACCACCACATTATGGGATGTTACTATCTAGAAAGTGGAGTGCTTCAATGGGAGGTAGCATAAAAGTGATTTATCATATGCTACTTTTAACATTAATGGAAATAATGTTAGAGTGTCAAGAGAAGGTAGGACTCCTCACATGATTGAGTGGTATGAAGAAACTAACATTAACTACTGTGTTGATGTGGATATGGATAATTTTAGAGTACAAAGGAATGATCATCATCAAAGTGAAAATATTGATCCTCTAGATAAAGAATTGACTGTACAAAATGATAGATTGTGGAAAATGTATTTTGAAGGAGCTTGCTCAAAAGAAGGATCAGGAGCTGGTGTATTACTGGTATCTCCATCAGGTACAACTTTCAAATATTATTTTTTGCTAGCCTTTCAATGTACAAATAATACAGCAGAGTATGAGGCTTTATCTTTAGGGCTAGAAATTGCCATTAAACATGGAATAAAATGTTTAAAAGTTTATGGTGATTCTAAATTAGTGGTAGCCCAAATAAGATCCAAATATGCAGTGAAAAATGATAGATTAAAGATGTATAAATATGCTATTTGGGATCAGATTGAAATGTTTGATGCCTTTGATATAAGTTGGATAGAAAGTTCAAAGAATATAATGGTAGATTTCTTAGCAAATGTTGCTTTGAAAATTGATGATCAAACTTTACATGGGGTATCGGTACTTGAAGTAAAGACAAGACCAGTTGTTCCAGATAATATATACAACTGGCAAGTTTTTTAGGATGACCAAGATATTCTGAGATTCATTCAATGTCTGGACCATTATGAGAATCAATACATAGATTGCAATACCTTACTGGAGAACAATAATGGTAAAGATTATGTCTTAGGAAATAACTAGGTTGTCCAATTGAGTTCCAATCATATTCATAAGGGTCTGGTTGAACTTGAAGCATTGTTCAGTAGTCAAAATGATCACTCAGCAAAAATAAGCAATGCTAAGGTTGAGGACTTGGAGGAAATTAACTTAGGATCATAAACTAGTCCTCAAGTTGTTTACATTGGAAAAGGTTTAGATTCCCATATAAGGACAAATTTGATTAAACTATTGATAAAATATAAGCATGTTTTTGCATGGTCATATGAGGATCTAAAAGCTTATAGGGAAGACCTTTTCCAACATGAGATCCCACTAAAGTCAGAGGTGAAACCATTTAGGCAAAAATAGAGGCCTATTAATCCTTTGTTGGCTCCTAAGATGCAACAATAATTGATGAAGTTAAAAGATGCTGGGATTATCCAGCCTATTAGACACTCAACATGGGTTTCAAACTTGGTACTAGTAAGAAAAAAGAATGGGGACATTAGATTATATGTGGATTTTAGAAATTTAAATATTGCCTCACTAAAAGATAACTATTCTTTACCCAACATGGAGGCAATGTTACATAAAGTAATTGGTTGTGAGCTATTGTTAATGATGAATGGTTTCTCAGGCTACAACCAAGTTTTAGTAAAGGAATCAGAGCAGTACAAGATTGCATTTACCACTCCTTGGGGAACTTATGTCTATATCAGAATTCCCTTTGGATTGATAAATGTAGGAGCAAATTTTCAAAGGGCCATGGATGTTGCTTTTAAAGAATTTATTGACTTGTTCATGGTCATTTATCAAGATGATCTAACTACATACTCTAAAAAAGCTGAAGATCATTGTGAACACCTGGGTAAAATTTTCAATAAAGCTTTGGAATATGGTGTTTCATTGAATACTAAGAAATGTCATTTTGTAGTACAGGAGGGAAAGTTGTTGGGACATAATGTCTAAAGATGGAGTGAGAATAGACCCAGAAAGAATAGAAACAATCTAGAAGGTCATTACTCCAAAAAACTTAAAAGGAGTTCAATCTTTCTTAGGAAAGATTAATTTTGTCAGAAGATTTATAGAAAACTTTGTAGAAATTGTTAAACCTATCATAAAGTTGTTGAAAAAAGATGCAAAATCCAATTGGAATGAAGAAGCTCAAATGGCATTTGAAAGAATAAAGAAGGTAGTTCAAGAGGCTCCTATTCTGAAATCACCCGATTATAGTAAGCCATTTTCTCTGTTTTCATTTGCATCTTATCACATAATTGTTGATGTTTTACTACAAAAAGATGAAGGATTTAAGCATCCAATAGATTTTTATAGTAAATCTCTCTAGGCTACAAAGCTAAATTATGAGATGATGGGGAAGCAGACATATGCTTTAGTAAAAGCTGTAAAATCTTTTAGACCATATTTGGTATGTGCTAAGGTGCAAGCATATGTCCCTCACTCAACACTAAAGGATATTCTTACTCAGTCAGAAGTGACTGGTAAGAGGTGTAAGTGGATCAATAGAATTTAGGAACTTAATCTTGAAATCCACATTACAAAGTTAATAAGAGGTCAAGGTTTGGCCAAACTCATGACATAGGATAAATTGGATTTAGTGCAAGTGAATGATATAGAGACACGTGATCAGATAGTGACAAGTATAGAAAGACAACCATTTTATGCTGATATTGTGTACTTTAAAAAAATACCAAGTGTCATGATATTATGACTGAGAATCAAAAGAGAAGTCTCTGATTGCAAGCTCAAAAATACACCTTAGTCAAAGGAGATTTGTACTAGAAAGACAGAAATGGTGTATTATTGTTATGTTTGGATCAGAGCCAATCTGAGAAATTTTTAAGTGAGATGCATGTAGGGGAGTGTGGAGGTCACTTTTCTGCCAAGACCACTTCCCACAAGATTTTAAGGGCTGGCTACTATTGGCCTTGTTTATTTAAAGATACATATGCATGTGTCAAAAAATGTGAACCTTGTCAGAGGTTCTCAAATAAGCTCAAATTTTTAGGAGCCCTATTATTAAACCCAATAAGTGCTTAAGCCCCTTTTTCTATGTGGGGAATTGATTTTATTGGTGAGTTTACAAAGAAATCCAGTGGAGGACACAGTTGGATACTAGTAGCCACTGATTACTTTACTAAATGGATTGAAGTCATTCCTACAAAAAAGGCAACAATAAAGGTAGTCATTGAATTTTTAATGGAGACTATTCTGACTAGATTTGGTGTACCTTCAAAGTTAATAATGGATAATGCCATGTGCTTTAGATAAGATGAGATGAAAGAGTTCTATGAGAAATATGGGATCATAATATCATATTCATCCCCATATCACTCACAGGCAAATGGACAAGTTGAATCCAGTAATAAGAGTATATTGAAGATATTAAAAAAGACTCTTGAAAAGAATAAGAAAGCATGGCATACCAAATTAAAGATAGCACTCTACCCGCTGATAGAATAATAGTTAAGAAGGCCACTGGTAAGTCACCATTTGAATTGGTATATGGTCTACAGTCAAAAATGCCTATAAACAATATGTTACCAGTATATCAATGCATGCAAGAAGAGCAGTTAGATGTTTCTGACAGCATGCAGAATAGAATGATTCAATTGGCAAAGTTGGATGAAACAAGAAGAGATATCTAGAAGGAAAACATTAAATTACAATAGAAGATTAAATATATGTTTGATAGAAGGGATACTGATAGAAACTTCCAACCAGATGACCTAGTTCTTCAATGGAATGTGAGATTAGAAGATAAAGGAAAGCATAAAAAATTTGAATCCTTATGGCTTGGGCCATTTATTATTTCACAAATCTTTGGAAAAGATTCCTATTTACTGAAGAACATGGATGGAGAATATTTTGAGTTTCCAGTGGATGGGAAATTTCTAAAGCCTTTCTTTAATTAAAAAAAAAAAAAATTATGCACAGGTAAGTATGTATTATGTTGTGTATAGTTTCTTTCAGCGGTGTGTTTCCCTTAAGCTGTAGTTTAATCTACGACAAATAAGAGGTCTACAACCAGAGATTCTAAGATTATTTTCTATAAACTTGTGTTTAGCCATCCTCAGAGAGAGCCACTATTGATTGTATTTCCTATTTTAGAGTTTGCCCTAAAAATTTTTGAGAAGATTGTATTTCCTATTCCCAGAAGGTTAAAATTCATGTGCCAAATCACTTGTTTGCCCCTGCAAATATTGCTTTAGCCTCAAAACCTAGTTAAGAATATCAAAACCCTAAGCCCTTGAGTAATTTTTGCTCAAAGTTGCAAAAAAGCCCTAAAATTCCCAACCTTGTTCTATTTCTGTGTTACCTTTTTGTGACTTAAGTCTGAGCTTATTTGCATGTGCTTATTTCTTAGTCACCAAGCCTCATAAGAAAAAACAAATATTCTTTATAACCTGGAGACTTGGCAGAAAGCTTTGGTCACGTAGTCTCTTAATAGAATAGAATATGATGAAATGGTAATGAGACTTAGCATAGACCATTGATTTTATATTAAGATCTGATGGTGGTCGCGTTGTCTCTTGATGAAATCAGAGTTAGTTATTTTATTTGGCAACTTTTAGATTTTCTAAGTTAATCAGAGTTTCAATCTAACAGGAGTTGGGAAGTCTCTTGATTGTAACTATGGTTCAAAAATCATCAAGTGACCTAGAGATTGAGTGGTCACTAAGTCTCTGGATAGGCCAAGGGTTAGATGTCAGATTAAGTAATAGTGTTATCATGCAGTCACGTGAAGGATGATGAGTTAAGTCAAAAGTTAAGAGATTAGGTGACAACCTTCCGACGAAGATGAAATCTAATGGTAGTCGTGTGGTCACTTGATAAGATTGAAAATTCAAAAGTGATCAAGTGATTAACAGACAAGAGGAAAAGGTATGACACATGTCCATTTATCATTGAGTCTCATGAAAGATTAGGGTTTGTAATAACAATTATGAGACTTAGCCACAACCGTCTAATATAGAGAAAAGTGAGATCAATGGTGGTCGCGTTGTCTCTAGGTACAAATTAAAAGGATAAGGTAATCCCATGATTAAGAGACTAATATGTTTAGTTGTGTTGTCTCTTGATTAAACATGAGTTAAGAAAATGATCCAGCGACGTAGAGATTCCACAGTCGCTGAGTCTCTAGATGCAACCCGAGGTAAAGAAAAGTTAAAGAATGTGCTTTGTCATGTTTTTCTGTAAGATGAAAGGTTAAGTTAAAAGATTAAGAGACATCATGAAAACTATTGATTTTATGGTCAAATCTTGCGGTAGTTGCTAAATCTCTTGAAGAAACTACAGTTATAAAAAGTATTAAGCGACAAGGAGATCACTCAGTCATTGGGTCGCTATATGTAACCTGAGTTAAAAATAGACTTTTCAGCGGCGCCATCATGGACAATTGCTGACCAATCATATTAAAGAGATTTTGACAGATTGGAAAGTAGGCGTAATATGAGTTAAATGTATCCAATCAGATTTGATTTTGATTTCATTTTGAATTTTATAAGGTTTTATATGCCAAAACACTCATCAGAAATTGATTGCTTGAAAGTTTGAATGCCATGGCTAAAACCAAAAATTAATGTCAAAGTGTGTGGAACTAATGGCGAAAATGATTGAATGCAAGTTTACCAGCTCGAAGAGACATCTACATTGAATTCTCAATTATAAGTATACTTATCCATTATCATTTCATTTTTACCAAGCTTCTAATTTATCAGAGCGAAGAGTTCATAGAGAATTTAGTGCTTTCTAAGAAAAGTGAAATTTCCAACAGTAAGTGATTTAGATAGGTGTTTTCTTGATTCAAAATTTGGTAGAAATTGTAATTTGCAGTGTATTCAGAGTTTAGAGCTACAGATTTCAGGATAATTCACAGTTGGTGGTGAGGGTTTTTAGTAGATTTATTTCAATATCGGTGATAAGGGTTGAGAACATAACAGAAAGAAAAGATGAGCCAAGCATAGAGTATGGCATCCAACAGTGGGAGAAGTGAAGATTTCAATGATGATTCAAAGGGTAAAAGGAACTACTCAAATGAATTTCTCACTTTGCTTCTAGGCTCCAGCCAAAATCAAAAGGTTAGTGCTAAGGTTTTAATTAATGATATGACTTATATTAGAGATGCAAAAACACCTGGTTCATCAGGATATTCAATGTTCAATTATTTCTTTAATAATAGTGATGAACCTTTGCCTATCTCAAACCCTTGGATCTGTGGATTAGCCAGGTTGATAGTTCCTGACATCTTTGTTGATGTCGATTTCATATTAGAATTGGCCAGTAGATATGACCCGCTAACCAAAACCATTAAGAGGGATGATGGAAAGCCCTTACTCACTTTGGACCAAAATACCTTCATGAAAGCCTTCAATGTATACTACCCTATGGCTACTAAAATAAATCTGAAGAGCCTAGAGAATAGATACACCAGAGAAACTGGCATTGCTGCTAAGTTAATCAGGGGTCATCACGTCCCTAAGAAAATGAAAACCTATATATCCCCCATGCCAGGAGCCACCCCATATTGCTACAAAGACCATAATTTCTATATCAAGTACATATCATATGCACTATGTAGAATGCTTGGACGGGATGCTGGGGAAGAGAGGATCACCTCAGATATTCTGATGATGGTATTGGATATGCAGAACCTCCATACCACTTCAAATTATGACTACATCAAGTATATCATTGACCAGATGTATGAAGGATTTGTAGATATACAGAGTAAGAAGGATCATCCTAGATTCATGCATTATTCAATCCTCATGGATCTTATCCTGTACTACAATTTCACAGTCACGAATTGTCAGTTTTTGCAGCCACAAAGGTTCCACCACAATCAGCCCAACCCTGTTCAGTTTTGTCTCAGAGTCTGGAATTATACATCTAGAGAGCAAGAGTTCTGTGCTTTTGAAAACTAGATAATCTATCCACTTCTTAAGGGCATAGGTGTTGACAAACCTAGGTTACCTATTAAGGTAATCCAATTGTTGAGGCCTTGCCAATATTTGGATAAATGGCCAGGAGACCATAATTGGGGGGATTTTTACTATGAAAATAATTTCACAATAATGAGGGTTTATGGTTGCTCCCCACCCTCCACATATTTTTCCATACCATGTATCACCAAGGATAGCTGCAATGGAGTTCATCAGGTAGCTCAATCTGACAGATAAATAGCACTTAGCATCACATAGAAAGGGTACATTTACCCCTAGGCAATTCAGGATTTACAACTTCATAATTGGAAAAGGAGCTTTGGAACTAGTGAATTCCTAGATGAACCATTACAGAATGAATGTGGCCCTGCACAAACATGTTGATACAAAGGGTTTAATAATGAGTGCAAAGAAATTTCTCACACCAACCATCCCCTAGACAAAAGAACATGAAGAGTGTATGGAGGAACATTTAATAAGAAACATCTTAGAAGATGAGGAGGTGGACATAAGATTAATTAAGTTCAATGAACTTATGGACCTAGAAAGATAGGCGACTTAGGTACACACTCAAATGCTAATCAGAATACAGCCATCACCAAGCACGCAATGGTTCCAGTCATGATGTTGTATTAGCCAACTCCAAATGCAAGTGAGGGCATGATATGATGAGTGTCTTGGGGCAATTAATTTTTGCCTTGCACAAATATTATCACCCTTTTGGGGGTGAATCAGGAATTCTTTCAGTTGAAATTGTCGTATATTATTGGACAACTCATTCAAAACCGTCCCCCGTAGAATTGCAAAAGCCAATATTGAGGCGTATAGCCCTATGAGTACCTGAATATATGTAGTCTTGCAAGAAAGATTCAAGTGGATCCGGTCTACATATACCCAAGCATGTTCAAGGAATGATGTCAAAATTCCATGAACAAAATCAGCTCCGTCTTCCGAGGATTTAGCCTATGAGGAAGCAACTATTTATAGTGAGTTGGAAGGGTTGGCGTAAAACCTGTCCTCACTTGGGTCATTCCCAACATATTTTTTCCTCAACTGGTAGGCCCTCTACTATTAAATATGTGTACAAAGGATTGGCAAGCTTTGGATGTCTGGATTTCTAATTATTCCAAAGAAGAAGAGCATACTCTCCTAATAAAAGTCATTTTCTCCCAAAACAAAGTCAAGTAAAGTGGTTCTTTCCATCAAGCAATGTTGAGCCTGATTTAGATGTTCATATTTAATGAAAACAGGATGCTTGAAAAAAATAAAGTTTGCCTTGTTCAATTAGCCACAATATTTAGTGAGTTTGCTTGTTCAATTTCTATGTCCCAAAAGAAGTTATATGATGTAGTTGTTCATTTAGCCCACAATATTTAGCACTTTGTGTTTGTTCAATTACCAATCCCATAAGAATTATACAATGTGATTGCTTGTTTAGTTAACTCCAAATTCCATTCAACCCATAAATTGATGTGTGAGTTTCTGATTTTACTTAAAAAGGAAAAGAGCATAGTCCTCTAGTCAGTTTATTGATGGATTGGAAAATGTTCCTTAGTTTTTAAAGAAAGTAAATAGATGTCAAGATGGGGGTTGGGCAACTTGAAAAACCACAAGTTAGTATCCTTCATTCAACTTTCCAAGAAAATTCCTTGATGCAACCTGCAAGCACTGGTTAAGCTGTGAAAAGACCATAGAAATCAAACAGGAAAATGTTAGTGGTTAGGCTATGAACTTCTCAAAACTTTTCCCCAGATGCAATCCAGAAATACAACAAATGACACAAAAAATAGATGTGAATTTCCTTACTAGATGCAATTAAATGCTCCCCAGATACGATCCTAAACCAAAAATGATCCAGAAAATCTAGGATGCGAGCCTCATTTTCTGCGGTGCGAGGCTGTATCCTGGATGCAATCCAGAATGACCAAAAATGACCCTGTAATAGAATCTTGTGGATGCAAATTATTGAAAAATTGATTCAAAATGAGGCGAAGTTGGAAATTGAGCACCACGGTGGGCGCTAGAAATGTGTGTGTATATTTGTGCACCTGTTACCTGCGACACAACACTTCAATAAGTCATTCTGTTAGTGAGAAACAAGGGTTAATGTGCATATAAAACCCTAACATTGACCTATTTCTTTATAACTAGGATGAGTGTATTAAATAACATAATAGCCCTCAGATTATGCTAATACCAGTGACATAAACAACCTAGCATGAAAGTTTCAAGTTTAAAACAAACTATTTGACTATTTAAGCATGCATATTAGTCTAAAATGGGCATTATAACCATGTAAGAAAGTAACTATGGAGTGTGAATGAAGCTATGAAGGAATGGGTAGCATAACAATGCTTTGAGATTCCTTCAAAATCTTGGCATAACAACACTACTATTCAAAAATTGAGGCTTATTATGAGCTCCAAATCCCTTCAATTTATAGAGGA
>MU227986.1:691380-705029 GCA_018584345.1 Thuja plicata | reverse complement strand
TTGAGGCTTATTATGAGCTCCAAATCCCTTCAATTTATAGAGGAATGGGAGAGAGAGAGGGGAGACAAGGTTCATTAATGGAGCCCCTAAGGTCATTAATGAAGTGTAAGAGCCATTAATGCCTTGGCATTAATGAGGGATGGGCAAGAGGGAATATCCATTAATGAGTCATTAATAAAATTCATTTAATAGGCATGGGAGGGAGTAAGGATCAACTTGGCAAGTTGGTCTTTAGAGAAGTCATGCTTGAGAAAGTTGACTTTCTCAAGTGGGTTGAGTTGTTAATCATTCTTTAATGGAATGTGACAACATTAGGAGAGGGGTTTAGGATAAAATTAAAGTTAGGATTAGATTAGCATCAGGGGAATAGGTTGAGATGGGTTAGAACCTAGGGTAGAAGTGGTTGAGATAGGTTAGGTTGGGGTTTAGGGGAATATAAATGAAATGAATTAAACTTATTTAATTCATTCAAAAATAGGATATTAATTATTTAAGAATTTTATTTATTTTTAATAATTAATAGGATTATAGCCATTTTAATTAAATTAAATTAAATAGGCTAGGGAATGGGTTATTTGCAAGTGGACTATTGATTTAGCGGTTTATTTAATTCCTTTATAATTAAATACTATAGCCATGTTTGAATTTGATTTGAATTATATGGTTATAATAGTTAATATAATTCAGTGATAAAAATCACCTACGATATTAAATTTGATTTTAAAAATGAATTATGCCAAAGTAGCATTGTCATGACATAATTAGGGGTATGATCACACTTAGGGAAAATAGGGTCTATAGTTGGAACAGACCAAATCCATGTGGTTACATTTGCCCCTCTTTGAATTGATGTGCGAGCACCACATTGATTCAAAGAAAGTTTTTGATTTTTGACTTCAGAAAGATTGAGAATTCTGTTCTTAGTTGTCGAAAAAAATGTTGATGAGATCAGTCTTGAACTTGATCAAACTAAACTTATAGAATTGACCTTGAACTTGGTTGTCTTACAAAGGTCAATAAAATATTTTTAAAGATACCAATTCTAAACTTGGTTGTCGTCCAAAGATTGATAATACTAATTTTGAACTTGGTTGTCATCCAAAAGTCAGTAAGAAGCTACCAGGAGCTTAATAAGAATATTTTAAACTGAGGGGGCACAAGATATCCAGCTTATGAGAACCAAAGCTTTCTATCTAACAGTTCTGACTTAGTCAAGGAAACTATTATGCCCTTAGTTTGTTTTATAACGAAGTTATTTTAATGTTGTTTTGAGAAAAAAATTAATTGATGATAGTGTGATCATGCCCCCTTGGGAATGAAATTGAAGGAAAAGAATAAAATCCCTCAGTTGAAAGAATGTATCACTTGCAGGAAGCGGTTAGGGAAAGAAAGAATGGAGTTGAAGAAGTGGAAAAAGATGGTGTGTTTAAAAATAAACACACTAGTACCAACTTAATAATGTGAAAATGTGAGTGATGAGACTGGTAAAATGATGTTAGACCAAGATTTATGATAAAATGTGTAGCATTGACAGATTTGTGGAACAAATGAAGCAAATCTGCAGTTGTTGGAACTGTCGCAAAAATGGCACTGTGCGGCATAAAACATCTTAGGCACCTTCGATTTGGTTCCCAATTGACTAAAAAGAGAAAAAAAATGTAGTTGTAGTTTCCTCGGAGGAGTTTTGGAACTCCTAAATGGCTCAAAAGACCAATATAAGCCTCAAAATTTACCATTTTACTATTCATTTTCACTTTCCTCCATAGTAATTCTGAGAGCTCTACAGAGAAGATGGTAGTCCTTGTGAGCAAGCATCATTTCAAGATGAGCCATTGACATCAGCGCCCGACTGACTACCCACCTCTGGTAAGTGCTCGTAAAACTACCTTGTGAATTTTGCAAATTTCAATTTCATGCATTTTTTAGTTTTTACGCCTATCTGAATTTTGGGTCGCATCCGGGATTCTGGATCGCACCCTGCAAAACCTGTGTCGCATCTAGAATTTCCTAGATCGCATCTAATTTTTCTAGATTTTTGCATCATATCCAGGATATCTTGGATTGCATCTTGTGTGCCTATTTTTACCTTGCTTTTGTTTATATTTGATTTTGTGTCATACCCTATCCTTTAAAGATCATACCCTGCATATAGAGTCACATCATGTATGTCAGGGATCGCATCTAGTATACTCCATCACATCTGGTATACCCCAGATCGCATCCTATAAAAGAGATCACATCCTATTTGTTTAGAATCGTATCTCATTTGTAGGCTTAGGATTTTTATCTTTTTGATCTGATTGTGTGTCGCAAACCTTGAATCACTTAGTCGATCAGGATTCTACATCTCTGTTGTAGATATAATACTAATTTCTTCTTTGTACATGTCAAAAATAGGAAGATTTTGAGGTAGTCACTTTTAGAGGCACATATCCAGGTCATGTTCTTGCTCTATCTAGACTAATTTCTGATGATGAGCAGACTACACTGATCTGATATGGATTATGTTCTTTGATAGGTTTACCCAAGATAGGGGTAAACTGAGGGTTGTTGACTGCTCTTGCTGAGAAATGGCACTCAGAGCACAACACCTTCCATCTGCTGACCGACGAGATCACAGTGACTCTGGAGGATGTATGGAGAATACTTTGGGTTCCAATTATTGGTCATGAGGTACGCTTTGAGGTGACATCAGCTGTAGAGATTGGAGCAGCTCGCCGATACTTTTAGGACAACACGATTGATCATATATACCTCTCATGGGACTATATGTTCGATCACTATGATTGATTATCTATGTACTTAGTAGGTCTGATAGGTGGCATCTTGATGCTAGACAGAGGTCAGCATGGATTCATGGTTGGTTGGGTAGACATGTTAGAGCAGATGGTTACCCATAGATGGAGATTTGCATGGGGCAGATGTATTTTAGCCTATATGTATCGAGAGTTGAATGAGATAGTATATCATTATACTCAGAGCATGATTGTTGGTATTTTGATTCTTCGGATCTGGGCCTGGGAGCACATCCCTATTACGTGGCTGATTGTAGATAAATAGTGAGTACCGGAGCAGCCTTATGTATACATGTATGCAAGCCTTATTCAGCAACCCCATTTGGGCAAGGTAGAGTACTGGTGAGGGCTCTTTGATGATATGACTGAGGTCATTTGGCGACCATATTTAGACTATGAGGAATGGACCTCAAATGCATGGTAGGTACCATTTTTATTTTAGAGCTATTATCTTATTGGGAGGACCAGATATGTTATAGAGCGGTTTATTCACACTCTAGTGCTGAGATAGTATGGTCGATGGCAAGGCAGGATACAGGATATTATTGTTTATGCACAGATTTGAGATTAGGCACCATTGTGGGGTGCCCAGCTGAGGTATGAGATAGCACATCAGGAGATTTGTGATATGGTGGGAGTAGACTGGGATCTCCGCTTGATGTTTCCGATGCAGGTGTTTCTAATGGATATGTCACGGAGATGCTTCAGTATCTATTTCCTTGTTCATAGTGCCAGAGGAGATTATTTCATGCATAGAGGATGCTTTAGATTATGATCCTGATGATCATCTTGCCAGAGGGAGGAGAGGAGCACAAAGAGATAGGGGTGGTGGCCAGCATGGAGGTAGAGATGGTGGCAGGGATGGCAGGCAGGGGATCTGGAAGGGATGGTGACGCTCTTTCATAGTGTGAGTAGGAGAGAGAGTAGCTACGGGCACATATTATAGTTCTAGAGGTGAGAGCTACAGCAACAGAGTCTATACTTGCTATATTAGATGCCTTGCTTGTAGACAGGGACAGGAAGATGGAGATACTCTGAGTAGAGAGATATATATAGGCCTGCCCAGCCACACATTAGGGACAGAGGGCCACATACTACTATGCTCTTTATCATGTGGCAGTGCCAGAGGGGCAAAGCAGTGTCATTTTCATAGTTAGCCCAATAGTCTGAGGGGGCCATGCCTCCTCCTCCTCCATTTGAACCTCCTACTCCTCCTCTAGATTAGGGAGAGGGGGGGATCCAAAGCTGATTTATATTGTTATATTTTGTATATCTAAGTTCACATTGTATATCTAGATCCTTTTGAGATCCTCTTTTGTATATGACACTCATATATGTATATCTGATTCATTCTATCTCACTGATACTCTTTATGTAGACTTGTGTCATATTTTGATCTTTGGATCCTTTTTTGAGAGATATATGTGTGATGCACTTGCTCCTGATTCTAACATGTTTTATGAGTTCTATTTTCTTTGGTAGATGTTATAGATGTGATTTGCACATGTGATGATATCTTGGTCTCGTAATGAGTTAGATTTAGATGATAACATCATTTTTGCTTTGATCACTGATATAAATATGTTTTAAATGATACGTATGTGAAGATGCAAATGTATGTTTTTGATTTTATTTATTCAATTAAAATGTATGGATGCACATAGGATGTAAAATAAAAAAATGCAATACATGGATGCTTTGTTTTAGTATTTTCCTATTTCTTTTTTTTATGAATGCAAAATGTATACTATGGATGTGCAATGATATATATATCAATAATATGGATGATGTAATTAACTTGATTTAGAAGAAGAAGAAAAAAGTTAATTTGGACCTCAAAATGCCTTTAATGCTTCTCCTTTCTTGTTTATATTCCATGCAATTGTCAAAAATGTAATGATATGAAGACTCTTAGGACTTTGTCACTGGTATGCAAATGTATAGCTTTTTATCATCATTGGGCATTCTTTTAGAATGGATACCCTCTGATAGTACAACCATCACTAATACCCACTGATATTATGAAAGTGTGAATACTATATTTTATTGAAATTTTAGAAATAGACTTAGGGATCAAGGCATAGAAGCCAGGAATACAAAATAGTCACCTTCCTTTTAATATACTAAATTCTATGTAAGGCAAGATATTGAACCCGCAATGACCTTGAAAATTCATATCCTTGGGTACATTATGCCTCGTATACCTTAGCAAGAATATGAATCAAAAAAATAGACAAGGAAATTATTTCAAACTCACCGTAGTGTACACATAACAAAGATCGAGAGATATGCGGCTATCCACCCATAGTGGCAGCTCTTACCATAAACATCCAAGTTAGGTAAAATTTATAGGATCCTTTTGAAACAATCACCATACATAGAAAACCAAGAAAACATTATGCCCCCTATCCTTGTGACTCTTTGTCTTTGCGCAGATGTCATTGAGTAACTAAGAAAACATAATAAATCATCAATTGTGAATCAAGAAAATAAAATTTATAATTACTTAGATGTCCCTAGTTGAAAACATCATCAGGACATGAAATAATTATAATCAAACTAATATTAAACTGTGTGTTTAAGTAGTAATTATTCATTCATTTGTCAAACACAGTAAAGAATCATCAATCAAAAATTTGGAATACAAGTAATATGGTGTTTCATGTCTTTGCATTGATAGAATAATCCGTTCATGTTTTTGATCCAATATATCCTTGTAGGAACTCCATTGATGTAAATGTCATGTCTGGATATGAGATGTTTGAAAAGACACCCTTGTTTTGAAAAGTGAAATAATTTTTCATGTATCAAGAAACATTATGTTCACAAGGCAAACCATCCTAGAGAAACCTAGCAACCACAACCTATCATGCCAGCAAAGATGCCCCAGTGCAGAATGACTTATTCCTAAGACGTAAATGCAGACAAATCTCAAAAGAGGATAAGATAGCCATTTAGGAAATGAAGTCAGCGTTTGGAGCACAGGTGTAATTTATGAAGGCTTTGTATTAGTAGTGCATTGATAGATGGAGTGCAAAACATAAGTGATGCCTGATTGCTAGGTTTTCACCACTTGGCAAAATCTTTTCTTTCTTTTTGCTACCAAGATGCTTGTTTTACCAGGTGCTCATCAAGGCATTTTTCTCTTTTTCAATTTTGTTACTATTTTTGCTTTTTTGAATGTTTTTGTAGTATCAAGGTGCCTGTTTACCAGGTTTTCACCAAGGATACCCTTTCTACAAGACCTTTTTCCATTTTTTTTGGATTTCTTCAGGATCAATTTTCTGAATGTTTTTGGTATTTTGTAAAAAAAAAATCTATATAGGCTCTGCTAGCCAAACATCAAGCATAGAACCACTTCAAATGTAGAGTATTGATAGGATCTAGAAGAACATCTCCCTTAGGTGTAGCTAATTAATAATCTCCAGTCCCAAAAGTGGCAGTGATAACATAAGGTCCCAGCCAGGTAGGTTCAAACTTTCCTTTCTACTCTCTATTAGGCTGGTTCTTAGGATTCTCTTTTAAGACGAGATCCCCCACTTCAAATTTTTGTGGTTTGACCTTCTTGTTGTACCCTTTGGACATACGTGCTTGATACACTTTGAGGTGATTGAATGCCTATTGTCTACACTCATCTAGTAGGTCTAAAGAATTCACCTGATCAATGCAGTATTGCTCATCAGTAACCAAACCTTATAAATATATCTGCAAAGATGGGATTTCAACCTCAATAGGTAATATTACTTTAGTGCCATAGACTAAAGAAAATGATGTGGCTATAGTTGGTGTTCTGATGCTTGTCTTATAGGCCCATAGTGTTGGATTCAGTTATAGATGCCAATATCTGCAAGACTTACTTACAGTTCTATGTAGAATCTTGAGAATATTCTTATTAGATGCCTCAGCTTGTCCATTACCTTGAGGGTAATATATTGAGGAACAATGTTGAGTGATATGGAACAGTTCACAAAGGTCATCAATGTCTTTATTTTTAAATTGGCCCCCATTGTCTGTTACAATTGAAGAGGGTATCCCATATCTACAAATGATGTAGTTCAGAATGAACATAGCCACCTATTTGCCAGTGGCTTTGATTAGCAGCACAGCCTCAACCCACTTTGTGAAATACTCAGTGGCTATAATGATGAACATGTGTCCATTTGAAGAATTGGGATATATTTGTCCAACCAAGTCAAAGGCCCATTGTTGGAAAGGCCAATGTGTTATGAAAGGTATAAGTTCTCTGGCGGAGCATGAATAATATTTCCATGTGTCTGGCATTTAAGACATGTTTTATAAAATTGAATAGCATCTTTTTCCATGGTAGGCCAGTAATATCCTACTCTAAGAAGTTTCTTTGCTAATGAAAAGTCATTCAAGTTTGATCCACATACACCTTCGTGGACTTCTTTTAATGCTAGATCAGACTCTTTGAGTTCTAAACATCTAAGAAGTGTACAATTGAGACTTCGTCGATATAGGTTGTTAGTTACGAGGACATAATGCGATGCTCTCCTAATCAGGGACTTTTTCTCATTTCTGGATAGATTGTTAGGGATGGTTTGGTCAGAAAGGTAAGCAATGATATTGGCATACCGAGATTGGTATAGGGTGTTCAAAGAGCATATGACTTGATATTCAGGGGTATCAAAGGTAGGATAGGATAGTTCTTCCACCAAGAAGTCATAGCATAACTGATGTTCTTCCAGTTGTAACATGGATGCCAAGGTAGCCATAGCATCTGTAGCTTTGTTCTTTGATCTTGGTATCTGCTGGAATGTGATGAAGACAAAGTATTTCTATAGGTCATCAACTAATTGCTTGTAGGGCATCAACTTCTCATCTTTTTTTTGATACTCCCCATTGACCTGATTGATAATTAGTTGGGAGTCACCATACATGTGTAACTCTACAATCTTCCACTCCATAGCTAGTTTAAGACTGTTTACCAATGCTTCATATTCTAAAATATTGTTGGTGCATGGAAACATCAATTTGTATGACTTGGGAATCTTGTAACCTTGAGGAGTTATAAATAGGACCCCTGCCCCAGAGCCTTGTTGAGTGAGTGAACCATCAAAGTACATCTTCAATGGATATTTAGTGGGATGCATGACTATTTCATCAGGGAATTCAATCATTAAAGGTTCATCATCCTGGAGTGGTGAATAAGCCAATTGATCTACAAGGACTTGTCCTTTAATTAGAGCTCTCCTTTCTACATATTCAATGTCAAACTCACTTAGAATCAGGACCCATTTTTCCAAATGCCCTATTAATGTTGTTCTACTTAGGAGATGTTTTAGAGGATCTATCTTATCAATGAGCCTCACTATATGAGAGAGCATGTAGTGTCTTAATTTTTGTGATGCAAAGATGATTGCTAAGCATGCTTTTTCAATAATGTTGTAATTGAGCTCATAAGTGACTAGTGATCTACTAATGTAGTAGATAGCTCTTTCTTTTTTTGTTTCATCCTCTTGTGCTAGCAATACTCCTAAGGATGTAGTTGTAGCTGAAATGTACAGGAGTAATGGCTTTCCATGAATAGGTTCCATAAGAATAGGGGGAGTAGCCAGGTATCCTTTCAATTCTCTGTAGTTGGCTTCATAGTGCTCATCCCATTTGAAGGTAACCCCTTTATGTAGTAATTTAGTAAAGGTTTGTGCCCTATCTGCAAGTTGTGACATGAATCTCCTGATTGACTGGAGTCTTCCTTGTTGTTTCCTCATTTGACTAATGTTGTATGGAGGAGCCATCTCTAGTATCGCTTTCACCTTTTCAAGATCTACCTCAATTCCTTTTGTTGAAACAATGAATCCTAGGAGCTTCCCTGATTGGACCCCGAAGGCACATTTCTTTGGGTTGAGCCTGAGTTGGAAATATTCCATACAATCCAATATCTTTCTTAAGTTAATAATGTGAGTATCTCTTTCTTTGGATTTAGCCAATGTGTCATCCACATAGTCCTCCATGTTCTTGTACATCATGTCATGGAATATAGTTGTCATGGCTCTTTGATTTGTTGCACCAACATTGTTTAATCCAAATGGCATGAGGTTCCAGCAAAAGGTGCCCCATGCACATGTAAATGTAGTTTTCTCTTGATCCTCTAGGGATATTTTGATTTGATTATTGCCCGAGAATCCATCCATTAATGAATACATCTGGAAGCCTGTTGTGAGGTCTATGATCATGTCAATGTTAGGTAGAGGGAAGTCATCTTTCAGACATGCTTTGTTCAAGTCTCTGAAGTCAATACAGATCCTGATAGATTTATTAGATTTAGATACGGGGACCACATTAGAGATCCACCCTCCATAGGCAATGAATCTGATAAATCCAGCCTTCAACAACTTCTCTAGTTCTTCTTTTACCAATAATGCAACATGAGGATGCATTTTTCTAAGTTTTTGTTTCACGGGCTTGATCCCAGGAGCTATAGATAAGTGATGCATGATTAGATTAGGATCCAGCCTTGGCATATCGGTATAAGACCATGCAAAGTTGATCTTCTTCTCTTTCAAGAATTCAGTGAACTGTGTCTTCTCCTCTTCTAATAAATATTCTGCAAGGTGGACTATTTGAGTATTTTCAGTAGTGCCCAAATTTACTAGCTATGTTGGTTCAATCAGTACTGAAGACCTTTCCTGAAAGTGTTTAGGGAGGATATCAAGAGTCTCATCCTTTGGTACCTCTGAGAGGTTTTCACCATTGGATATGTCTTTTCTCTTTACTATTTTGGGATTTGATACTGCCACAGAGTGGTTTTCACCATCAGTCCTCTTTTTCTTTTTATTTTTTATTTTTTGACTGAGAAACTTGATATCCTCCTGTGACATGTTCTCTCTCCTTGCATTGGTGGAAGAAGGGTAAGGTTCACAAGCATTGAGATAGCAAGCTAGGGTATAGTCATTGGGAAAGTCGAGGATAGGAGTAGGATCTATTTTAGTCCAATCAATTAGGTCTAGAAGTACCAATGATAGGGAGTCAGTCTCTGGGAAAGACAACATCGCGTTAGAATAAAGACCATTAACCAACATGACACATTCTGTTAAGTTAATTTCTTCAATATTTAAGTAAATAAGAGTGAGATCGTTGTTAAAAGGGTCATTGTTAGTTATATGTGGAACAAACTCTAGTGACTCGTCAATAGAAATCTCATCATCATCTCTTTGTAAAAGGAAGCTTCTTGCTTGTAGCCTATGAAATTCTTCTAGACTGATGTAATCACCAGTTTCTTCATCAATTATTAGTGGAAGGAACTCTTCTACTTTAGGATTATCAGTGTCATTGGGAGTAGTGTTAGACTATTTACAAGGAGTTGAGGGTTCCGCAAACATGTGGATTGTATCTATTCCAATATCTTCAGTGGCAACAGATAGCTCATCACATTAATAATCATGAGAGTCAGTGACCTCATCATTAGATCTATTCAAGTATTCAGCAATGGTTATTTGAAGTGCCTGATTAGCTACCTATGGATCAAAGTGTGGTAGATCAAGGATATGTGAAACTGTGACCACTTGCCCCTAGTTAGGATGTAAATCCTGTTGTAGGGGTGTCTCTTGAGTAACCATTTCTATTAATTATATCTCTAGACTAGCCTCTATGGTGTCTCCTACCTCGTGAATGGGATGTTGTGCTAACAAGGGAGTGTGAAGATCTTGTGGTGCCTCAAATTTGGGTACATAGCATTCTCCTTGGTAGTTGGGATCCTCTGTTACATCATGTAATAATCTTTCATAGGACCACTGCTCTAGTTCATCTGTTTCATCACTCCCTTTATCTGAGTTTGGACTCCCTTTTGAAATGAGTTTATTAGTTTAAATATTAAAACCCAGTCCTGCTTTGTCCCTAGTATTTTGGAACTCCATGGGTATAGGTTCAATAAGCCCTCATCATGTGTTGTTTAGAGGTCCCTTTCCTTTGTATCCCATCTATTTGAGGAAATCATATTCATTTCCATACTATTATGTGGATATTTTCATATGTGTAATCTTAGCTTCCACCGGTTCTCCTTGGTAAAGCCAGTCCAAGACTGCCTGTTCTTCTGTGTTATCTAAAGAAAATGTGGATGCCTTTATCATGCCAGTTGCTTTGTGTACTTCTAGCTCCTTGGATGTTGTAGGTGTGAATGTTGAGGAAGGTATGCCATAGGATCTTGGTGACACCGGAAGTTCTGTTAGTGAGGGAGTCAGGTCCAGCTTGTACTCTCCCATACCTATCTCTTCAAGTTTTAAGGTTTTTCCAAAACTCTTCATAACCATGTCCTTGGTAGTTTCAGGAGAAATTGCATTCATAGCCTCCTTGTTATGTGGGATCATACTACCAGCTTTGATATTATTACAAGTGTAGTTAGCATCTGCAGGAATCATCACTTCCACCCCATTATGTGGGAATTTTATGCACTAGTGGTAAGTAGATGGCACAGCTTGCATTTCATGAATCCATGGTCTCCCTAACAGGATATTTTAGGCTAAGGGTAGATCTAGTACCTAACATGTGACATGATAGGTAGAACAATAACACCTTTGGATGATCTATCTTCCTCGTCATAAGCTTTGATAGTTATTTTTCTTCTAGAGTCAATTGTCTGTTCTGAGAGACCTAGTCTCTTGATTAGATCAAGTGTATATATATTCAATCCTACGCCTCCATCTATCAACATGAATCTAACACGAGAATTATGAATAAGGACCTCAATATGGAGTGTTTGATTATGTGGATGGGTCAATGACTTATCATCCTCTTCAAAAAAGGAGAGGTAATGTGGTGAGGAGATGTGATTGACCATTTCTTAGAATTTTTCTATATCAATATCCTTTGGGATGTTAGCAGCATGTAGAGCCTATTCTAGGATTTCCCTATGTACTATGGATATTTTGATCAACTCAAAAATGGAAATTTTGGTAGAGGTTCATTGAAATTGGTCAACCAAGTCATATTTTTCTCTAGCAATAGTAACCACGTGTTTTTCTACTGGTTTAGGAATAGTTACAATAGGAACCTTGGATGTCGATGTTAGTTTTGGGGGTCCTTTGATCATGACCTATGCTTGGCTCTATATTACGCCATTTGAGTGGAATGAGACACCTTTGATTGTGACCACATTGATTGAATCTGTCTTAATGTCTAGCATATTGATCACATTGTCATTATTGGAATAGGCATAGTTGACTTTGTTACCTTTCCCTTTAGATGTTTCCCCTTTGTCATAATTAGGAAAGGGTTTGTTGAATACTATATGATCCTCATTGGTGGTGTGTCCATCTACTTTGATCTTATCACCTTCAATGAGGTCTTGAATGACATGTTTAAGTTTAAGGGAATTATTAGTCTTGTGTCCTTTTGTTTTTAGGGAAGACACAATAGGAATTATCATCCCACCACCTAGGTTTGACCATTGGTTCCCACAGTTTGGAATCTAGGATTGTGAGAACTTTGTTATCCAATAGTGTTTTTAAAACAATCTTAGGAGGTTCTCCCAAAGGAGTGAAAGTTCTTTGAGGTTTTGAAGTCCATGTCTGACCCTTGCTATTATCATTGTTTGCTTTGGGTACAGGGGTTGTGATCTTGGCATCCTTGCTTGCGTGCATGCTATTAGTCAAATTGAACACCTCAGGTTTAGGATTAATGTTAGAGGTGTCAACCACTCCATCATTAACAACATTCTTATTTTTCTTCCACCATTTAGGCTTGGAGTTGGATTTTTTGGTTTTGTTTTTGTTTCTAAGGGTGATCTCCCCCCTTTTGACCATGACTTCCTCAATACGGAGGGCATTTTTAATCATTCTATCGAAGCTTGGTGAGTCTTGTTGGAAAGTTGACTTCTTGAGGATGCATGACTTATTTTGTGTTTTCATCATGGCAACAAAGTCATACTAAGTTTTTGTCTAAGAAAACTTAGAAGACAAAATGACTAAGTATGGAAAATAGGACAGACAGAGTTATATAGCGATCAACACATTAGCGCACCTGCAAGTGACTGAATCAGAGTATGTGCATTCAGATATATGTTCTATGTTTCATTTACATACTAATTCCAGACATGCATGGTACGGCATGATAGTATGGAGAAGTTACAGACATATCAGTACACCAGCAGTCTAGAAGACAAAGGATGAAAGTTGACTAAGTGTTTTGATCAGCATATATTATTTTGTTATGTAAAGGTCAAGTGTCTATGATAGTATGTTTTTAATGATGTAATTATTAATGTTGTAAAAATGCTTAATCCAATTAGTTTGGAAGCGTTGTGTATTATGTTTTAGGGCCGACCATAAGTCTTGTTTTGGGTCGTGTCTATTCGGGCATGAACATATAAGTATGTAATGTAAAGTTATGTTATAAGTGTCAAAAGATATTCATGAGAAAGATATAGAAGAGCAATATAATGAAGTCAGTATGAGATAAACCTCTTTAAGAGAGTAAGAGCATCAGTGCATACATGGAACTGATCAGACAATAGTGTCATCATAGCAGTTCACTTTTGATATAGTGTATATCAACTATCATAAGGTTGTAGCCTTCATCCTATTGAGCAGTGAGCTCTGGCAGTGATCCATATACCTTTAACAGGGTTTTGTAAAGACTCTTAACAGGGTCATTGTACTTACATTGTAAAGACTGCTTCTAACAGGGAAAAGGAACTTTAATAGGTTCATTATACTAGTACAATATTTGTGGGTACTAATTCCCACCAGAGTTTTCCTCTGATCAAGGTTTCCCCGTAAACATATCATGTGTTATGAGTTCTTGTGTTAAGCTTCATTGAATGTATGTTTGATTTATAATTAAGTTGCTGAAATATAATTAATAGACAAACACTGATTCACCCCCCCCCCCCCTCTC
>MU227986.1:662207-681480 GCA_018584345.1 Thuja plicata | reverse complement strand
AGAAGTGGTTGAGATAGGTTAGGTTGGGGTTTAGGGGAATATAAATGAAATGAATTAAACTTATTTAATTCATTCAAAAATAGGATATTAATTATTTAAGCATTTTATTGCTTTTTAATAATTAATAGGATTATAGCCATTTTAATTAAATTAAATTAAATAGGCTAGGGAAATGGGTTATTTGCAAGTGGACAATTGATTTAGGTGTTTATTTAATTCCTTTATAATTAAATACTATAGCCATGTTTGAATTTGATTTGAATTATATGGTTATAATAGTTAATATAATTCAGTGATAAAAATCACCTAGGACATTAAATTTGATTTTAAAAATGAATTATGCCAAAGTAACATTGTCATGACATAATTGGGGGTATGATCACACTTAGGGAAAATAGGGTCTATAGTTGGAATAGACTAAATCCATGTGGTTATAGCCAAGCCTACAAGTAGAGGTGGCCACCTTTTTGACAATTTTGACTCCCTATTATGCAACTTGGTCTAGAAGAACATCACTTTTTGACAGATTGGCATCAGTACAACCTTTAAGATCAGATCTGCCAGAAATAGTGACTTTGGTTGGTACAAAAATAGGACAGATTGGACTAATTTATCTTTCTTCAATGGAAAAGCCAATCAAATTGATGCAAATTTGAAGATGTTTGGGGTAAGTTATAGTTGGTTTGTACCTCCTATTAGAACCAAGGATGATCAGATCAAACCATTAGGGTTATGGGGATTAGATTTTGATGATGTGCTTCCCAACAAAGACATTTATGTCTCTGATCAAGGGGAATTAGATATGGAGAGGTTCAAAAAACTTTTGGATGAGACAATAAAGGCAGAAATAGACTGCTATAAGTTAATTGTAGATGTTAAAAGGATAACAAATGCTAGGTGGGAAAGACAGAAGGCTCAGTTGGAAAGTATTCAGAATTTTGAGTGGCCTAAGGAAGAAGATGTGATAGCATGGGACATCATGACAAAGCACAAGAAAAAGAGGCCTGTCATCGTTGACTTGGATGTCATGGATGAAGAATGAAGGACACATGGCACCTGATCTATGAGCATAGGAAGGTTAGTAATATTGAAGAGATTAGTGTAGGTTAGCCTCTATTAGCAGTCACTAAATCTTATTACAACTATCAGATACTATCCTGAATATATGCAAACAAAGGTGTTGACATCTACAAAAGGACAAAGTGCAAATCAGATCTTATTCTTCAGTTTTGTCCTCCCACCGCTTGGAGTTTTCTTGTCTTTTGTCTTTTTCTATGTTTTTAGGGTTAGGTCTCTAGATCATTTGAAGCTTGTTGCATCCTTTTCTTGAGGACTCCAAGATGATTTGAGACTGTATATATATGTAATTGTAACCTTTTTGTAAGGAGAGAGAGAGAGAGAGAGAGAGAGAGAGAGAGAGAGAGAGAGAGGGAAACTTNTGAAGCTTGTTGCATCCTTTTCTTGAGGACTCCAAGATGATTTGAGACTGTATATATATGTAATTGTAACCTTTTTGTAAGGAGAGAGAGAGAGAGAGAGAGAGAGAGAGAGAGAGAGAGAGAGTTGGAAACTTGAATAGAATTACAAGGCAGACTAAAATTGTGTCTAAAATTTTGTAATATTTGTCTATCTAAATGTATTTGAAGCTTTGAAACATCAATAAAATATTTTGCAATCTCTTTTCTGCATCTGAATTGTCTCTTTACATTTCTATTATTGTTATTGTGTGTTTATCTGTAAGGCATTTAAGCATACTGATCATAAGGTGATTGTGCAATTACTTGTAAGTTCATTCAAGGAAGGATTAAATTGTTTCAAGTAACCCAGGGAACATAGCATTAGTTTAAGGATTGGATGATAAATTTGTAGGGAGAGGATAATTTATAAGGTATTCTATCTTTGTTTCAAGTGTTTCAATGATTACCTTATTATGGATTTATACAAGATATTGACTCATAGCCCAGGGATTAGGCACTAGTTTTGTGTTTGCTAAGTAATTGATTTATAATCCAATATTTTCAAATTATTTAATCATATACACTACAGAACATATAATTCCATTCAAGTGATTGTATTCTTCGGGTACTGTTCAGTTTGTTGATTCCTTGAAGAGAGGATCATTAGGTTGCCCCTCCTAAAATTAAAAGGAAGAAGGATAAAAGTCCTTGTCTCATTGGTTTATATTATCAAGACCATACCCTAGCTTATAGTACTCTATTTTAAAATAATCATTGCAATCCCCAAGGTATTTTATAAGTTGTTATAGTGAGGTCAGAAGTAACAAACCAGTGAATGAACTAGTCCACTAAAAACATTGACTGAAGAATTAGTAATCTATCATAGGTAATACCTGCCTGAGTTTGTGGAGCTCAAAAAATAAGGAGGTGATAATAGGTATCCCCAGTGTTATCAAATACCTCATCAATTAGCCTTTCTCTTGCATAAAAAGGAGTTTGCATTCAAGTATACAAGTATACTATCATTTTAAGGTTGTGCTACAAGAAAAAGAGCTAACAGGGGGGATGACTCTATTGCACCAAAAAATCTAACTCTTTAAAACCCTTAAACATTGAAACCCTTATGCATAAAACCCTTATCTATGATTTAGATTTAAACAACCATGTATGCACAAATAAAAAATAACATCCACAACACATAACACAAGGAATTTTATCATGGAAACCCAAATTAGGGTGAAAACCACCGTGGGGCTTGAATCCACAATAAGACTAATACCTTATTAAAATTATCAGCAAATTAAAAATGAGGAATGCACGTGCATTCAGGAATACTACCTAGATATCACTACTCAAATTGCCTTGGGCTCCAACCCTAAGTAAGAGTTTTTTTCTTACAAACACAAATAAGACTACAATTTGATGAATTTCTGAACTGTATAGTAGCATCTAATTATGCCTTGGTCAGTTCCATTAGAGTACAATCAAAGCTCTATTACAATTCTCTCTAACTCCTTCAGATGAGAAATTCAACCTTCACAAAATCTACACAACTGCTTCTCAAGAAATCCCTGGTGTCCTTGATCAATCCTTCTCTTGTGCAACCACACACTTTTCCCTAATTCATCAACCTTTATATCAAGAACAAGTCAGCAAAAGCCTAACTTTCAATTTTTATCTCATTGCGCCAAAATCAACGATCCTGATCAAAGCATGTTGGCCAAACATAGCTTAGATCATTCATAACCACCTCAAGAGAAAACATTTTATTGATCACCCATAAAAAAAAATTACTGATCAAGTCAGCCAAGAACATAAGAGAGCTTAACACCAACTTAAAATTATCCAAACTTGATCACCACAATCAATGTGAACTACCAACTCAGTAGGCACATAATCCAAGATTATCTTTATGAATCATGAAGTTCATGTTAGGAATAACAGTCCACCAACACAACTCAGAGGGGAGCTGAATTAGCTGTGAGACAGATTATTAAACTTTAAACTTTATACATCAAAAATTTATTCCAAATGATAACAGAGTAAATGCCAACACCATAACACAATCCTTTGTTGTCGAGGAAACCCTATTAAAGGTAAAACCCCAGTGGGAATTAGCACCCACAAATGATGTACTGAGAGTATAGTATCCATTTTAAAAGATTTATCCATATTAGGATCTTATTAATGCATTACAGTACACGGTCCCTATTAAAGGATAGACCTTGTTAGGAGTCAAGAGTAATAGTGGGCTCACTTCCTAGGCACGCTGCCTAAAGATCCACCCTCATGAATTACTATCTAAAATACAAATGTATATGAGATATACAATTTGGTGAACTGTCTGATAGGAACTGTCTGATAGGAACTGTCTTTACTTGGTCAGTTCCAATGAAGTAACATAATCACAACCTCTGCTCTACATCTAGAAGACTTCACACAAACAATCTCATAGCTTCCACACTTTTCTATCTCTTCCACACTACCATAAAAGAAAACAACTTTCTTTTATAAATATTTATAATAATCAATTAGGTTGGCCAATTAGGCTTCCCCAATGTACAAATGACTACATAATCACTTGCTAAGATACACAGAGTACCTATAACAAGTAAACATCAATTACAATTCATCAAATATAGTATAAGATCTGTAATCCATGCTTGCAATCCATAATACACACTTCATATCTAAAGTCAAACCCACATAGGTCTCCTCCAGAACACATGCCACAACTGATGTCACTAAGATTCCTATGACCCATGAAACATAAAAAACCTTCCTTAAAATGTCTTATCTCGTCCCTTTAGCTCACATAACCTGAATCCATATCACACATAAGTTATTCTCAAAATACAGAGACTAACTCTGTCAAAGATCATTGTCATCGTCCAATACCCAGTCTTCACTAAAACAAATGTAGCTCATCCAATATACAATATTAAGCCATGTGACCTTAGACATAAGATCACAACATATCCCTATACATATCACCATCTTCACTCACTCTATAACAATAGTATAGTACATGTACACTTTTCTCAGTCATCAAGGAATAGTAAAAACTAGTTTGATCTCCCTCCATAGAAACATATGTTGACATCAGTGAAAAAACATGAATGCCAAAAACAACATAAGAAACAAATTCCAACAATCTCCCCCTTTGGAATTAATGGCAAGATGTGGGAAAATTTATAAACCCAAAAGTACTCTCTTAATACAATCTTCTCAATATCCTCAACTCAGCTCTCCCTAAAATAGTAGGGATTCTCTAATAGAATCTCTCCCCCTTTGACAACAATGGAAAAGGGTACCATAACTCTGATTCAAATCTCTTCCTTCTGCAAGGCATATCATTTTCAAATCTTCATGCCTCCAACAACAGGTGCAAAATCACCCAAATGTGTTCTATAATGTTTATGTGATCACTCCCCCTAAGGAGTGGATCCATACATCAAATCCAAAAAATTATATAGCTTTGAAAGCCACCGGACTGATTCATTCATACATCAATTTAGTTCTTGCAAGGATGGGCTAGCACCCCAAGCATACCTCTGAGATACTCAAAGGCATCCTTTGGCAAATTTTTTGTAAATATATCTACTATTTGTTCCTTTGTGCTTATATACTCCAATCTAATCTCCTTTTTTTCTACCTTGTCTCTCAAGAAATGTTACTTAATGGAAATATGTTTAGTCTTTGAATGCATTACTGGATTCTTTGACATATTCACTGTGCTAGTGTTATCACAATGGATAACACTGGCTCATCAAAAGTTATCCTAATATCCTTCAATATTTGCTTCATCTAAACAATCTGTGTGCAATTTATAGTAGCAGCAACATACTTAGATTCAGCAGTAGACTAAGCTATATAATCCTTCTTTTTACTTAGCCAAGAAATCAGTCTTTTCCCAAGCAAGAATGTACCACCACTTGTACTATTTTTTTCATCAATATTTCCTACCCAATCATCATCAATATAAGAATGTAAATCAAAATCATCAAATTTTTTATACCATAAGCCATAATCCAGTGTTCCTTGCATATATCTAAATATTATTTTTACAGCATCAAGGTGTGTCTCTTTAGGATCTTCTTGATATCTTGCCACAATTCCAACTACATTCGCAATATCTAGTCTGGTGTGAGTCACATATTGTAAACCTCCAACAATAGATCTTTACTTTGTCTAAAAAAAAACTGAGATTCATTAGTAGTAGCAAGCGTGTGACTAGTAACAATAGGTGTTCCAACAGGTTTACAATCTTCCATTCCAAACTTTTTTAACATTTCTTTAAAATACTTTGTCTAAGAAATAAAGATATCACTCCTGTTCTGATTAATTTACAATCCAAGGAAAAATTTCATCTCACCAATCATTGACATCTCAAATTCACTTTCCATTTCTATAGAGAATCTTTTACTCATTACATCATTACCTCTAAAAATGATTTCATCAACAAAAACTTCAACTATAGAATTCCATCTTCATTGGTTCTTAAGTATAGATTGTTGTCCTCATCTTCTATCAAAGGAAATCCATCAGCGTATTCAATATATACTTCCTCTTCTAGATCTCCATTCAGAAATGTTGATTTCACATCCATCTGATATAATTTGAAGTTTGTGTGTGCAGCATAAGCAAGAAATAATCTTATAGCCTCAAGCCTAGCAATCGGAGAAAATGTTTCTTTAAATTCAATACCTTCTTGTTGCGAGTAGCCTCTATAAACCAGTCTTGCCTTATTTCTTACAACCATTCCTTCTTCATTCATCATGTTTCTAAAAACCCATTTAGTTCCTATAACATTATTATCTTTAGGTCTAGAAACCAGTTCCCAAGTGTTATTTTTCTTTATGTATTCTGATTCTTCTTGCATAACCTTAGTCCAAGATTCATCTCTATATGCCTCATCAGTAGATTTTGGTTCAACTTGATAGATCAAACAAATTTTATCTCTTAAACTTGATCTTGTCATCATTCCTCTATTTGCATCTCCAATAATTTGATCTTCAAGATGGTTTTTCCTAACATACCTAGGAATCTTAGAAATTTCAGTAAGCTCATTTGAGTCATCTTGACATACCTCAATCTCATGATCAATCTCAAAAGGTTCTTCTTGATCTGTAGTAATCTCCTTGATATTTGTAGTCTGGTTGCAGACATATATTCTTTACTGAATCTATAAATTTTCATCAATCCTCACATTAGCGCTTTCAATCATCTTCCTCAATCTCAGATTGAAACATTTATAAGCTTTGCTTTTAGTGGAATAACCAAGGAAGATCCCTTCATCACTTCTAGCATCAAAATTTCCAATCTCATTATATATTTTGATATACCATTTACTACCATATATTCTGAAATATTTCATAGTAGGAGTATGATTAAACCATAATTCATAAGGATTCTTTCTTGTACCTTCTCCGATCTTAATTCTGTTCAAAGTTTAAACAACAGTACCAACAACTTATCTCCAATGAACATGAGATACATTTCCTTCCAGCAACATAGTTATAGCAGCATCTAATATTGTTATGTTTCTTTGCTCTGCTATCCCATTCTGTTGTGGTGTCCTAGGAGAAGATGTCTGCCTATATATTCCATGTTCTTTGCAATGGGTATTGAACAAATCTAAAGTAAACTCTCCACCTCTATCTGATCTCAAAAAATTTATTTTTAAGCCTGATTCATTCTCAACTTTTTCTTTGAATATCTTGAATTTGTCAAAATCCTCGTATTTCTCTCTTAGATATGTAACCCACATCATCCTAGAAAAGTCATCAATAAAAATTATAAAATAACTTTCACCATAGTAAAATCTTGTTCTTATAGGACCACATAGATCTGTATGCACTAGATCCAACTTCCCTTTCGATAAGTAAGATTTGTTTTTAAAACTGCTTCTAGTTTGTTTCCCCATTACACATTCTCTACACATGGTGTTAGAAGGTTTCACAATCTTTGGTAGGTCTTTAAATTCATTAGTCATACTTGCCTTCACAATATTATCAAAATTCACATGACAAAATATTCTATGCCATAACCAAATGTCATCAACCTTCGCAACAAAACAAGAAGCCTCAGATGTATTTAATTCAAATATATTACCTCTAGATTTAGTACCAAATGCAATCAAGTCTCCTAACTTACTTCTGATAGATAATTTCCCATCAATGAATTTCAATTGATAACCTTTGTCCACTAGTTGTCCAACACTCAACAAATTATGCTTAAGTCCATAAACAAGTAACACATTGATAGTATTGTTCTTTCCGTCCAGAGAAATAGATCCAACTCCAATGATAAGCTTAGGAGTATTTTCACCAAATCTCACAACACCACCATCATACTTGGTTAGCTTAACAATTTTATTTCTATCTCCAGTCATATGGTGTGAAAAACCACTGTCTATGACCCATTCAAATTTATTTTCAACATGTGACACTAGGGCTCTTTCTTCATGAATTGGTTTATCATTCTTGATAGCAATAAATCCAATCTCATCATAATCAATAGCATCATCATCAGAAACACCTTCACTAGCATAATAGCATTCCTTATCCTTGGAATAATTAGGTTTATAAAACTTAGATTTATGCTTTGGAACCCTTGTAGGACATCTAGATGCAAAATGACCTATCTTATTACATGAAAAAAATTTCAGACGCAACTTTTCTTCAAGCTTACCCTTACTTCTATTTTCTCTTCTAGTGATTAGGGCCACAATTTCATCTAAATTTATTTCTTCTTCCTATATATGTTCCCATTCATCATCATATTCACCAAGCTCTTGTCTCAAGTTACTTATGCTGGTGCTCGTAGTTCCTAATAAAGTCTTCTTGTTTTTATGCACATTCACCTTGAATGTTGTCTCAACTTTAGGTAATGTATCTACCATCTCTATGGCCTCAAAATTAGTTAATTTTGTAATCAACATCTCTCTATTAAAGTTTTTCATTAAAGGAATGATCTCTTTTATAGCTTGCACTTTAGTTTTTTAAATGGGTGTCAAGGATCTAAGAATCTTTGCGATTACTTCTTCCTCACTTTATGTGCCTCTAGAGTTTTTGATGCCCATAACAACCTTAGTAACTCTTTGTACATATGCTCTAATATTTTCATCATCTTTCATTTTCAGATTTTCCATCCTTATCTTCCAGTTCTGCAACTCCGCCTATTTAGTAACTTATCTCCTTCATATAGTGCTTCTAATCTTGTCCAAATGTCATGTGCACAATCTAAATCTTTAACCTCTATAAATTCACCTTCAGAGATTGCACTAATCAGTGCTTCTCTTCTGACCATGTTGTAACCACCCTAATTTGGTCTACTCTGACCATAGACCCTATTTTCCCTAGGTGTGATCATACCCCCAATTATGTCTAGACAACTCTTTAATCGGCTGGCGTAATTCATTCAAATTAGATTTAATTTCCTAAGTGATTTAATCACTAAATTTTATTAATCACCTAAGCCAATCAAATTAATTCAAATCAAAACATGGCTAAGGTAATTAATTTAAAAGGAATTAAATAAATCCTAAATATATCTAATCACTTGCAAAAGCCTATCTTTAATCTAATTAATTGGCTATAGTCCTAATTAATTATCTAAAGCAATCAAAAGCTTAAATAATTAATTTTCTTATTTTCATTAATATTTCCTTTAACCCCTAACCTAACCTATCTCAACCACCTTAACCTTGGGTTCAAACCCATCCCAACCTATTCCCCCCATGCTAAATCTAATCCTAATCTTAATCCTATCCTAACCCACTTCCTAATGTTGTCACATTCCTAATTTTGTGATTAGGAATTCAACCCACTTGAGAAAATCAACTTTCTCAAGCTTGAGTCCCTTTAAATCCACCTTACCAAGCTTGGACTTACCCCCTCACCATGCCTCTTAATTGCTCTCATTAATGCATCATTAATAGAGATTCCTCAAGCCCATACCTCATTAATGCCTCTTACACCTTATTAATAGTTTTTACACCTCCATTAATGACCTTTGTCCCCCCTCTCTCTCCTCATTTCCTCTATAAATAGAATGAGTTTTTGAGCTCAAATGGCCCTTAATTTTCAAAGTTGAAAGTATTGTTATGTTTTTTAGATTACTTGTGAATCCATATTGCATCTTAGAATTAATATTATGCATTGTTATTATCTTACTTTTTAGAGCTAATATGCATGTTTCTTAATCATTTAGATTAATTTTCATTCAAATCTTCCATTCTTAGGTTGTATATGTCACTGATTTGTGCATAATCTGAGGGCATGATTATGGCATTCTTCAAACTCCTCCTAGATAGGAAGCAATAGATCAGTTTTATTTTTTAGCTTGAAACCCTTTCTTTTATTCTTTTTCACTAATATAATGATCTATTGAAGTGTCATGTTGCAGATAATAGGTGCACTAGTTAATACACATTTTTTGCGCCCACTGTGGGGCCCAATTTCAGATTTTGCCTCATTTTAAGTTCATTTTTCACTAATTTATCTTCCCAATTTTCTGGAACATGGTTGTTTTTGCTCATAAAAGCTCACATCTAGGAAAAATTGTCACATCACAAAATCTAGGCTCACATCCTGTATTTCAAAAATTGCCTCCTAGAATTCCTGGGTCATTTCTGGTACAGGCTCGCATCTAGTCATCACTCTATCGTATCTGGTAACAAAGGCTCGTATCTGGTATATTACATCGCATTCTATATTTTTAGGATCGTATCTAGCTAAAAATTTTGCATGCTCCATTGCCTAACCTCTAACATTCTGATCAGTTGTGGTTTTAATCTTTTAACAGCCTGACTAGTGATTGCAGGTTGTTGTTGGAAAGGCGAAAGACTTTGCTAATGTGTGGGTTGCATGGTTTTAAAAGTTGATTTACTACTAACCTTGTTGCAAGAATTCCAAATATAAAATGTTTTTCAATCACTTGTTAAACCAACCAGGCTATTATGCTATTTTCCTTCAAGGAAAATCAGAACGTCAAAAGTTGGTTTAAAACTTGAAAGGAAAATGGAGTAACTGAACAAAACAAAACAAACACACTGTTTAAATTTTAATTTTGGATAGTAAATGAACAAAATCAAATCACTAAATTTTGTGGCTCAATAAACAAACACATTGCTTAATTCATTTTGGCATAGTAATTGAACAAAGCAAAGCACTAAGAACTGTGGTCAACTGAACAATAAAACTTTGCTTTCAAAGTACTATATTTTCATAATTAAGGAATATTTAAATTGAGCTCAAATAGCTTGAGGGAATGAACATTGATATGAGTTTTTTGGGAGAAAATGGCATGGACTAGGAGAGTATGCTCTTCTTCTTTTGAAGAATTAGAAATCTATAAATCCTACGCTGGCCAATCTTTTGTATGTTTATTAAATAGTGGAGGGCCTGTCAGTTGAGGAAAAAGTCTCTCGGGAATGACCCAAGTGAGGACAGGTTTTATGCAAACCCTTCCAACTCGCTATAAATAATTGCTTCCTCATAGGCCAAAACCTCAGAAAATGGAATCAGTTTTGTTCTTGGAATTTTGATATCATTCCTTGAACATGCTTGGGTATGTGTAGAGCAGAGCCGCTTGAATCTTGCTTGCAAGACTACACATATTTGAGTACTCATAGGGCTATATGCCTCAATTTTTCCTTGTGCAATTCTATGGGAGACGGTTTCAAATGGATTGCCCCATCATAAAAAAATGAACATTGTAGTCTAACTACCCAATTCATCTCCGAAAGGGTGATAATCCTTGTGCAAGGCAAAAAGTAATTGCCCCAAGACACTCGTCATATTGTTCCCTCACTTGCATTTGGAGTCAGCTAATATGGCATCATGACTCAAGCCATTGCATGCTTGGTGATGGCCATATTCTAATTACCATTTGAGTGTGTACCTAAGTCAACGAGAAAGAATTTTCATCCTCTACCTATAAATAGGGCATAAGGATGTGTCTATTCCCCTAACAATGCAAAATTGCTTGATGTATCTGAAAGATCAATAATAAGATAAATCATTCAAAATAAACAATAAAATTCAATCCTTGGAGTACATGTGTTTTACACACACGGGAATGCCTCATAATAGAATATGCAATCAAACAAACTTCATGAACTTCCAAAACACATTTTATGAAACTGACAAAGTATGACAGAAACATCAGAAAATTGTATCCTGTATTTTATGGCTTGTATCTGGTATCATGAATTGCATCTGGTCAGCACTATGTCACATTTAGGGAGAAAGCTCACATCCTGCATTTCTTAACTCACATCTGGGTCATCAGAGGCTTGTATCATATATTTCCTGGCTCGCATCTAGAATCTCGCATCTAGAATAGTGGACACTTGCAGATTAGTTTCTCATAAAACCTTAGTAGATTTGGAAACCCTTTTGGGTCTTTATTTTGTCCCTGTTATTTCTTTTGGTCTCCATATTACTATTTCAAAACACTTTTTCAAATGTCTACCCTACATGTCTTATCAGTTTCTCGCAATCAGTCTCAATATGTGTGGTCTATTCACTTTTTAAAACAACTTGATTCCTAGCTCACTATCAAGGAATTCTAACCCTTTTACGCTGGAATCATTTACTTCCACCAAGACTCAAACAACACCTCTACCTAGACACACTCACTTGAATGATTTGAGACCCTACTTGACACTATCAAGAAACTTTGACGAAGTAGAGATACAAATGCATGGTTAACACAAGATGTAATAAGTACACTTCTAAAGAATCAGAAGTACCTTCAAGATCACTACACTTTCAGCAAGGAGAAACATCTCACAGTTCCCTGTTTGATTTAGACTCTCTAGAAATGGAAAGACCCACTCACAAATGGAGTAAGGCCTTTGAGGAATATGACAATGATAACAACCAACAGCACGAAGATAGCAATGATGAAGAAGAACAACACTTTGACCATCTTTTATTTGGTTCAGACAATGAGGAAGACATCACTGAAGAAGAATACAATAAACTCAAACAGAGCAAGAAGTTCCAAAAGACATTGGAAAAGATAATTGGCAAAGATAAAGAAAAATAATTTCTCCATCTAGCATCCACTGGCGTAAAGTTACCTAAGGATTATGGTGTTGAACAACTAAAAGAAAAGGAGGTTTCGACTCCTATATCTATTCTCACCAAACAACTAACCTTGATGCAAACTGAGTTTTCCACTCTCAAATAGGAGAAGGCTAAACCTAAGATGAAATACTCTTTGGACTTCATTTGTCCATTTCCTTTCGATAAGAGTATTTATATGGTCCCATTTCCTCCCAACATGGCAAGGC
Organism: Thuja plicata; assembly: GCA_018584345.1. Classification (NCBI taxonomy): domain Eukaryota; kingdom Viridiplantae; phylum Streptophyta; class Pinopsida; order Cupressales; family Cupressaceae; genus Thuja; species Thuja plicata. The sequence continues at coordinate 668,718 of MU227986.1, read as the reverse complement.
TAAAATATGACAAATATACGGGAGAGACTAATCCACATGACCATGTGAGAGAGTTTTGTGCTCTGAGCATAGAATACATGCATGAACCTACATACCTCATGTGGCTCTTTCCAAGAAGCCTAGGAGGCAATGTCATGGAGTGGTTCTCAAAGCTTACACCTAAGGTAAAAACTTTTGAGGAGTTAATTCAATGATTTATCCAACATTACTCCTATAATATACAGCATGATGTGACTATGATGGATCTATGTAACACTAAACAAAAGACTGGCAAATCCTTTACACACTTTCTACAGAGATGGAGGAAAATCTTTGCAAGATATTCAAGAGCTATTCTCAAATCCAAGAAGATGGAGATCTTTGTTAATAACTTGATACCTGAGTTGAACTACGCATTACAAATGAAATATTCCCCTAGCTTTGATAGGATGATTAAGAACGCCATCTGTATCGAATTAGTCATGGTTAAAAAGGGAGAAATTACTCTCCAAAGTGAAAACAAATCTACCAACTCCAACAACAAACCCAAGTGGTGGAAGGAAAACAAAAATTTTGTCAACAATGGAGTAGTAGATGCCTCTAATGTTAATCCTAAACCTGAGGTGTTCAACCTAACAAATAGCATGCAAGCAGGTAAAGATGCCAAGGTAACAACCTCCATACCTAAAGTGAACAACAAGAACAACAAGGGTCATCCATGGACTTCCAAACCTCAAAGAACATTTACTCCTTTGGGAGACCCTCTTGAGACTTTTTTGAAGACACTATTGGACAACAAAGTTCTCATGATCCTAGATTCCAAACCATGGGAGCCAGAAGTCAAACCAAGGTGGTGGGATGGCAATTCTTACTGTGTCTTTCACAAGAAAAAAGGATACAAGACTAATAATTGTCTTAAACTCAAACATGTTATCCAAGACCTTATTGAGGGAGGAAAGGTCAAAGTGGAAGGACACACCACTAACAAAGATCATACGGCATTTAACAATAATTATGAGAAAGGGGAAGCATTTAAAGGGAAAGTAAATGAAGTGAATTATACCTACTCTAAAAATGATAATGTGATCAACATGCTAGACATTAAAACTAAATCAATTAATGTGGTCACTATCAAGGGTGTTCAAAACACATCTTCCCAATCAAATGCAGTGACCCGAAGTCAAGCACAGGTCACAATCAAAGGACCTCATTCCTCTTCAAAACTAGAAACAACTTCCAATGTACCTATTGTCACTCTCCCCAAGCCAGCAATAGCAAAGCAAACCGTTACTATTCCTACAGCAAAGTATAACCTGGTGGATCAATTGCAATGACCCTCTGCTAAAATTTCCATTTTTGAGTTGCTTAAGATCTCCTTAGTGCATAAGGAAATTCTTGATCAGGCCCTACATGCTTCAAATGTGCAAAAGGACCTTGATGTAGACAAATTCCAAGAAATGTTTAATCACATCTCAATGCCACATTACCTCTCTTTTTATGAAGAATATGATAAATCATTGACACATCTGCATAATCAACCCCTTCATATCAAAGTCCTTGTTCATAAATCCCATGTTAGATGCGTATAAATAGATGGAGGTGCAGGATTGAATATTTGTACCCTTAATCTAATCAGGAAACTGGGTCTCTCAAAATACACCAATGATTCTAGAAGAAAAATTACTATCAAAGCTTAGGATGAGGAAGAAAGATCCTCTAAAGGTCTTATTGTTCTATCCATCAAAATCGGGCTCGTTGAAAGAAATGTCATATGTCAATTTTTGGATCTTCCCTTGGCTTACAACATATTGTTAGGGAGATCCTGGATCCACAAAATGCAAGTTGTGTCATCTACTTACCGCCAGTGTATCAAATTCCCACATAATGGGGTGGAAGTGACAATTCCTGCAGATGCCAATTATACTTTCAACAATGTTAAGGCAGGTAGTATGGTCCCACGTAACAAAGAAGCTATGGATGAGATTGTTCCTGAGACTACCAAATACATGGTTATGGAAGGCTTTGGAAAGACCTTAAAACTTAAAGAAATAGGTGTGGGATAATACAAGCTGGACATGACCTCGTCATTGATAGAACTTTCAATGTCACCAAGATCCTATGGAAAACCTTCCTCATCATTCACACCTGTTGCATCTCGAACACCAGAAATTCACAAAGCAACTAGCATGGTTAAGGCATCTACCTCTTCTATAGATAACACAGAAGAACATGCAGTCTTGGCCTATCTTTACAAGGGAGAACCAAAGGAAGTTGAGGTAAAACATGTGGAAATATCCCCAGAAAAATATGGCAAAGGATATGACCTACTCAAACAAATGGGATATAAGGGAAAAGGACCTTTAGGAGACAAAGGAAAGGGACTTGTTGAGCCTGTACACATGGAATTCAGGGGTACTAAAGATAAAACAGGGCTAGGTTTTAATAATAAATCTAAAAATGCTACTTCAAGAGATAGTTCAGTCTCTGACAAAGGGAGTGATGAAATAGAAGAAATAGAACTAGAGCAATGGTCCTATTAGAGATTATTACATGTTGGTATGGAGAATCTCAAATATCAAGGAGAGCAATATGTGCTAAGATTTGAGGTACCACAAGACACTCATATCCCTCTATTACCACCAGCTACTATTCAAGAGGTAGAAGAAACAACAGAAGACAATCCAATAGTACCTTTGATAGCAACAGCTACTGAAGACACACCTTGACAACAAGATTCACATCCTAACTGGGGGAAACTAGTCACAATTTCACATGTCCTAAATTTACAACACTTTGATCTATAAGTGGCTAATAGAGTACATCAAGTAACTATTGTTGAATTCTTGAATAGGTTTGATGATGAAATAATAGACTCCCATGATTAAGAATGGGATGAGCTATCTATTTCCATAGAGGGCATTGAAATAGATGTAATTCACATGTTTGTACCTCCATCAGCAAATAGAGAATATTTTAACACTACTACCAATTTTGATATTCCAGAAGCAAAGGAGGTATTTATTCCCCCAATCATTGATGAGGAAACCGGTATTCTCCTAGGTCTAGAAGAAATTCAGAGGCGACAAGCTAGGAGTCTCCTCCTACAAAGAGATGAAGAAGAAGAATACTCAACTGACAAGTCACTAGAATTTGGTCCACATATTACTAACAATGACCCTTTTAATAATGATCTAACTCTTATTGATCTAAACATCGAAGAGATTGACTTAATGGAATATGTCATGTCAGTTAATAGTCTTGACGCTGATGCGATGTTGTCCTTCCTAAGATCTAACTCCTTGTCTTTCATAAACCTAGATCTAATTGATTGGACTAGTACAGATCCTACTACTATCCTCAACTTCCCTAATGACTACACTTTGGCTTTCTATCTAAATTCTTGTGAACCTTACCCTCTTCCACCAATACAAGGAGCGTGAACATGACACAGGGGGATATCAAGTTTCTCAGTCAAAAATTGGAAAATAAAAAGAAGAAAAGAACTGACGGTGAAAACCACATTGTGGCAGTGTCAAATTCTAAAATAGTAAAAACAAAAGATGTATCTAATGGTGAAAACCTCTTCGAGGCACCAAAAGATGAGATTCTTGATATCCTTCCTGAATAGTTTCAAGAAAGGTCTTCAGTTCTTATAGAACCAACACAACCAGTTAACTTGGGCACAGCTAAAGATCCTCAAATAGTTCACCTAGCACAATCTTTGTCAGATAAGGAGAAGACACAATTCACTAAGTTCCTGAAAGAGAAAAAGATCAACTTTGTGTGGTCTTACACAGATATTCCTGGGTTGGATCCTGAATTGATAATGCACCATTTATCTATATCTCCTAGGATTAAACCCATGAAACAAAAACTCAGAAAGATGCATCCCCATGTTGCATTACTAGTAAAAGCAGAGCTAAAGAAATTATTGAAAGTTGGATTCATAAGAGTCATCGCTTATGTAGGATGGATTTCTAATGTGGTCCCAGTATCTAAATCAGATAAATCTATCAGGATTTGTACAAACTTTGGGGACTTAAATAAGGCATTCCCTAAGGATGATTTTCCACTGCCTAATATTGATATGATCATAGACCTCATAGTAGGCTATCAAATGTATTCATTAATGGATGGTTTCTCAGGATATAATTAGATCAAAATTGCTCCTGATGATTAAGAGAAGACCGCTTTTACATGTGCATGGGGAAATTTTTGCTGGAACATTATGTTGTTTGGGTTGAAGAATGCAGGTGCTACATATCAAAGAGAAATGACCACTATATTCCATGATATGATGCATAAAAACATAGAGGATTACGTAGATGATACCTTAGCTAAATCAAAAGAATGGAATACTCAAATTGAAGAATTAAGTAAAATATTGGATCATAAGGAGCAATTTCAACTCAGGCTCAATCCCAAGAAATGTGCCTTTGGGGTCCAATCAGGAAATCTCCTAGGATTTATTGTCTCAGCAAAAGGAATTGAGGTAGACCCTGGAAAATTCAAAGATATACTAGAAATGACCCATACATGCAACATTAGTCAAATGAGGACATTACAAGGGAGACTCCAGTCCATCAGGAGGTTCATGTCAGAACTTGCAGATAGAGTGCAACCTTTTACCAAATTGCTACATAAAGGTGTCACCTTCAAATGGGATGAACATTGTGAAGCCAACTTTAGAGAATTAAAAGAGTACTTGGCTAATCCTCCTATTCTTATGGCACCCATTCATGGAAAACCATTACTCCTGTATATTTTAGCTATAGCCACATCACTGGGAGTATTGCTAGCACAAGAGGATGAAACTAAGAAAGAAAGGGAAATCTACTACATCAGTAGAACACTAATCTCCTATGAACTCAATTACAACATTATTGAGAAAGAATGCTTAGCAGTTGTCTTTGCATCACAAAAATTGAGACATTACATGCTATCATATAAAGTAAGGCTCATTACAAAGATAGATCCTTTGAAGTACCTCCTAAGCAAGATAGCATTAATAGGACATGTGGAAAATTGGGTCCTCATTCTGAGTGAATTTGACATTGAATATGTGGACAGGAGGGCTATTAAAGGACAAGTCCTCACTGATCAACTAGCTGATTCACCACTCCAAGATGTTAAACCTTTAAAAATTGAGTTCCCTGATGAAACAATTATGCATCTAACTAAGTATCAATGGAAGATGTACTTTGATGGTTCCTTCACATAACAAGGCTCTAGAGCAAGGGTTCTATTAATAACTCTGCAAGGCTACAAGATACCCAAGTCCTACAAATTGATGTTTCCATGCACAAATAACATTTTTAAATATGAAGCATTGGTAAATGGTCTTAAACTTACTATGGAATGGAAGATTGTAGAGTTACACGTGTATGGTGACTCCCAGCTCATTATCAATTAAGTAAATGGAGATTATCATATGAAAGACAAGAATTTTATGCCCTACAAGAAATTGGTTGATGACTTAAAGAAGTACTTTGTCTTCATCACGTTCCAGCAAATACCCAGAATAGAGAATAAAGTTGCAGATGCTATGCCTACACTGGCATCCATGTTACAACTGGAGGAACATCAATTCCACTATGATTTCTTGGTGGAAGAATTATCCTATCTAGCCTTTGATACCCCTGAATACCAAGTAATATATGCTTTGAACGCCTAAGACCAATCTCGGTATACTAAAATCATTGCTTACCTAACTGACCAAAAAATTCCCAATGATCTATCTAGAAATTTAAAAAGAGCCTTGATTAGGGAAGCATCACTTTATGTCCTCATAACTAATAACTTATATATATGAGGTCTCAATGGTACACTTCTTAGATGTTTAGAACACAAAGAGTCAGATTGTGCATTAAAAGAAGTCCACAAAGGTGTATGTGGATCACACTCAAATGAATTTTCACTAGAAAAGAAACTGCTCAGAGTATGCTATTACTAGCCTACAATGGAAAAATATGCTATTCAATTTTCCAAAACATGTCATAAATGCCAAACACATGGAAATCTCATCCATGCTCCTGCTAGAGAACTTATACCCGTAGACACCTAAATCTGATTAACACATCTAATCATATTTAGTGCCTTCTAGGACATATCAAATAAGTAATTAAACATTACCTAATTGACCTATGTCATCCCCTAGCCCTAATTAATTCAATTAATTGGCTATAGTCCTGATTAATTATTAAAAGCAACCGATAGCTAAATAATTAATTAAAACCCTTTTTCCCTATTATTGAATGAATATGTTACTTATGTAATTTAATTCATTAATATTTCTTTTAACCCCTAACCTAACCAATCCCAACCACCTAACCCTGAGTTCAAACTAATCCCAACCTCTTCACCCTTGCTAATCCTATCTTAAACCCTAACCCTAATCCTAAACTATCCCTAATGATGTCACATTCCTAATCTTTGGATTAGGAATTCAATCCCTTCCCCAAAGTCAACTTTCTCAATCCATCCTCATCCAAGTGCATTTAATGCTCTTACATCCTCATTAATGCCTCTTACA
>MU227986.1:617379-662107 GCA_018584345.1 Thuja plicata | reverse complement strand
GAGCCAGACTTCGTGAAGCCGTAAAGCGTCGGCTGGAAGGGAGAGAGAGGGAGCAGAGTTCTTCGCCGAGCTAGATATGGGCGTATGCCGGAGGTAGGCTTTGAGGGAGGGAAGGCCCTTAATTCCCATGCGCGATCAAGTACAGACTATAACAAATGAGCAATGTTTTCCTTTTTTTTCTCTTATATCCCGCTTCTGTCGCAATTACGACGTCGTCGGGCTATAATTGAAAAAAAAAGCCAAAAACACATTGCATTTGCCTGCCGTCGCAAATTGACGTCACAAATTGACCCCTAATGTATTAGTGCCATTTCCCTAAATGGTCATATTCCTCCCTACTTTCAACCCAATCCCCTTGTGACAAGTGTCACAATTTGATGCACTTGGAGAAGCACAATCTATGTGCTCTCTTCTAGTGGCATCTGGACCTCTCTTCAACTTTGCATCCTGACACTTGATTACTCACCCATTTTCTATAAAATAAACCTCATTCCTTCATAATATAATCCACCTTCCATGTAGAGTTATAATTCTATTTTGAGAGCAAATCATAAATTCCAATCTTGAAGAGTAAACTTATAATGTCAATTTAGAGAACATACCTTTGAAGCTTGGAGCACATCTTGAGCACACATCCATAAGCATGAACACATCAAAAGGGGATCTTAGATTCAATTTTGAGGAGGTTTTTCACTTCCTTGTTTCCTTATTGTTTAATTTTTTCTTTTTCGGTTCAATCATGTATGTAGCTTAGATTCTTAGTTATTGAATGCTTTATTTATTATTGTGTTCCTTTATAACTATTTTTTGTAGCTTACAATACCTTTCATAACACATTGGCCATTTCAGCAATGGGCCTTTGTCTTAGTTGGAAAAATATATCCTAATTCTTCAAATGGACACAAGTTCATCATTACGGCCACTGAGTATTTCATGAAGTGGGTCAAAGCCATGCTACTAATCAAAGCCACTAGCAAATAGGTGGCTATGTTCATCTTGAACTATATTATCTTTAGATATGGGATACCCTCTTTAATTGTAATAGACAATGGGGGCATATTTAAAAACCAAGACATTGACGACCTTTGTGCATAGTTGCACATCACTCAACATTTCTCCTCAATCTATTATCCTCAAGGTAATGGATAGGATAAGGCATCTAATAAGAATATTCTCAAGATCCTACATTGAACTGTGAGTAAGTCTAGCAGAGACTGGTATTTACAACTAAATCCAGCACTTTAGGCCTATAGAAAAGCATCAGGACACCAACAGGAACCATGCCATTTTCCCTAGTTTATGGCACAGAAGAAGTACTACCTATTGAGGTTGAGATTCCATCTTTGCAGGTGTCTTTACAAGGTCTTGTTACTGATGAACAATACCGCATCGATAGGGTGAATGCACTCGAAATTACTTGATGAGTGTAGGCAATAGGTGTTCAATCATCTGAAGGTGTACCAAGCCTGAATTTCCAAATGGTACAATAAAAAGGTAAAACCATGAAAATTTCAAGTGGGGGATCTTGTCCTAAAGGAGAATCCTAAGAACCAGCCTAACAAAGAGTAGAAAGGAAATTTTGAACCTAATTGGTTGGGACCTTATGTTATCACTACTACTTTTGGGACTGGAGCTTATCAGCTAGCTACACCTGAGGGAGATGTTCTTTCAGATCCTATCAATACCCTACATTTGAAGTGGTTCTACACTTAATGTCTAGCTAGAAGAGCCTATGCAGTAAAAATCTCAAAAAATATCAAAAACATCAAAAAATTGATCATAAAGAAATCCAAAAACATTATGTTGGTAAACAGATTGTTATTTCCCAATTTAACTCTCAAATGCCCAAATCTGAAAGAAATGATCAGATACCAACAGTTGGATAATCTATCATCAGGTTGATAGATTTCCTCTGAATTGAAATGTACAACTCCCTTATGAATGATATTCAATGAATTTGATTTATTCCTAGACTAATTGTGTATGTTCTTAACCTGAGAATGAAAGAGGAAAACCAAGCCAGCCCTAGACAGAACTAACTCAGGCAGTGAACTCAATCCTAAACCTAGCCAACTTTGAGAACCTACACATCTTATGACTCCTCGACATTGGTAATGTAGAATGAATGTTAGTTATGAAAAGATAATGCAGAATGAAATGAAAATGAAGATCAACTATTTCAGTTTCTATAATATAAATGGCTGCAAACACATCTTATCCATAACACACTCGCTATTTGACTCTAAGATGTAAGATAATGCTCAAAAATAACTACAACAATTCTCTAATTGAAAATAATTAGAAAAACCTTCCTCAAATTCTCTGTTTCAAAAGAAGATCTCTCTTTGTCATGAACATAACAAATAATGATGCTCTGATCTCTATTGCTTACAACTTATTGTCAAATCTATCACAAAGAAAACTAGAATAGAAACCTCTAATGCTATGAAATTAAATGCATGAATGAAATTTTGTCTTCTCCCTACTCCAGCACTCTTACTTTTTGCAGAAAAGAAAGACCCCACTTTTCCAAAAAAGTTTACAATAAATAGCTTTTTCCAATAATTTTGCATGACCCTTCAGTTATGCAACTGCCCTTTTGATTCTGTAACCGACTCTTATTTCTTGGACACTTGGCCTTTGATGCCTTTTCATTTCTTGTTGTAAATGTTTCTTAAAAATATACTCCTCTTTTAAAAGCATAATTAAATTCCTTTTTTAATGAAATAATCTCTTCCTTCTGGAGCCTTCTTAAGTTTCCTTTCACATGAGATTCTCCCCTTTTCTTCCCTTCACGAACATTCCTTTATATTAAACATATCTTCTTAATATTGAAAAGATCAAGAATCAATTTTTAACGGCATCTTCAATTTGAAAATATGGCTTGGCGTGTGACTAGTGGAAAAGAATATCAAGTGGATATATAATTTCTGTCTCATATGTGTCTTTACTTAGAAGATCCAAATCTTCTCTTACCCTGGACAAATGTGTTAATAATCTGACATGGGCTTCCACATGTATGACAATGAAGGGAGGTAGATTGAGCTCTATCTTTTTGCTTTCATTTATAGGTTTGATTCTTTCCATCTCCATGTGAAGGCGATTGCTTCAATCCTCCATGTTTTCCATCGAGTGACAACTCAACATTGACTATGCATTGATGGTATTGGTTCTTCATGTGAGATCACAGCCGTGGGTTACTCTATTTTTTGATTAAGTGTCTTTGCTGGTAATTTGTGCTTCTCCAAGCATATGTTGCTCACAATCCAATCTCTAAGTCTGATGTCAATTAACCCACTTTTATTTGATCATCTCTTAGGTCACAAACATATTTAACTTTTGTCAAAATTGGATATTTTTGTACTATTGATCAATTTCTAGCTTTGCAAAAATCTTTCAAACATTTCCAACCCATCTCATTTTTTGAAAGATCCCATGTTTCTTCGGTCTGGCCGATATGAGGGTCACTGCGCATGTGCCTTCGATCTGGGAATGATTGGGTCTTTAAGTCTTGAAATCTCATGTTTTGGGTTGTTGTGGGCATCTAATGGGAATTTACAAATTGACCATTAAACAATTCAAGACTTCTCCTCTGTTCTTCCTTCATCTTTGTCTTGTCTTCATTATGCATCATTTTGATATTTTGAAAGGCACGAATGCTATTTGCATTACCATCTATTGCGTACATCACCATTACTACTTCATCCCCTATTTCAATTGACTTCCAATATCTCTATTCTTTGAATATCCTTGTGAATTTGTGAGTTCGTTAATAATATCAAACTTCTAGATATGAAAAGTGACGACATGGTTGACACATAGTCTCCATTCTAAACTGTTCTTGGATGATTTGAACTGTCTAACATTGAAGGTAGGTTGTTGGGATTAGCACATTGATTCCTTAGTGGTCATTGTCTACAACCATGGACTTCTCCAACCTCTCCCTTGATGATGCTATGAGATGATCACACTCTTCATCTATGAGATAACTTTTGTACAAAAATGCCATGGGATGTCGAGTCAACTAAGTTACTTGAACCAGATCAAAGCCAAGTGATGAGATTTTTTGTGATGGAAGTGAAGTGGATTATTTCTCTTCACTCATGAACTCAACCACTTTTTAACTTGAAGAGTGGGACCAGAAGCCCACATATTAGCTTATATCCATGTAGAGTGAATAGGAACTTCAATAAATCTTCACTCAATGCGGCATCTACAATTCTGTTGTATACACAATTTGATTTTGGATCGGGGGTCAAGATTTTAGCCTTTTGCTTCACCATCAGATTTTACCATCTCATCTTAGCATTTTTCCAAACTACCTTCTTCATTGGTGCTTGATCTCCCTTGTTTCGATGAACATCCTCGGTCTAAGCTTCAAGACTCGGCGATTCCTTACATACTTTGTTTTTACTTTCAGGATTTTGTCATTTGGCCTTTGCTTTGGACATTTCCATATGATATGTGTGGTCCATTTTTCAACTCTCAATCCTTTTGTTGTAGAGGAGGGTCACCAATAGTATAATTTCTATATCTGGCTCACTATGAAGTGTCGGTCATCTTCTCAATTTGCATGCTTGATATCATCACTATTTAGATTTATACATTGGATAGACTATATGCTTGACTTTAATGTGCTTGGTGCAAGATATACATGAACTTCTAGGAATTATGATCGATTATCTTGGAATCATATCAAGCCTGAGCCTCAAGAGCTTTCCACATGGTAAGCAGCCTACGGATCATGGGTCAAGCTTCATAGGTGAACTTGATGTGTTTGTTATTTTAAATTATATCAACAATCCACTGGTAGACACTTTTAATTTCTCTTTATCACTACTTCATTCTGTTCATGGCAGAATTGATATTTTCCAATTCGATGTCTCTTTTGTTCAACCAAAACATGAGGCTCGACTAATGCATTAAAATGCTTCTATGGTCATTGATTTGGAGAATCACAAATTAACTTCTCCATTTTCACCTTTCACCCATTTGGCTTATGTCACCGTAGCTCATTCTGGTGGATTTGATTAAACATTTGAAAGCTTCTTTCAGGTTCTTCACAATTTATCTTCATCATGCCTCTGTCAACATTTAAAGTGTCGAGTGCCTCGGCAATTCCATTAGCAAAAGTAGTGAAGCCATATCTAGTGAAGAACTCCTGCTAATTATTGAGACTTGGGAGAAATTGCTTCTAATGCCTTTGCTAAAATTTGCAACTTGGCTTCTCCTCGTAGAAAATCCCAAATGAAGGTCAAAAATCACATCAAGTTCTCAGTTTTCCACTTCTTTGTTGTAGGTGAGATTTGCACATTCTAGTAACAGCTATACTTTGTAAATGACTAACAAGAAATTTTTCTTCTTTGTTATCGGCTCACTGGTCATGGAATACTCTAATTTGTTCATGGTAGAATTTTACCTTCAGAGGGAGAAATGCACATCAGATTTCTCATTTTCCGCTTCTACATCCCAATTCCACTTCTGCATTCCAATGTCAATTCTTTTTTCCAATTCCACTTTTGCATCCCAATGCCAATTCCAATTCTACTGCTCTTTTCAAACTGAAATTGTAATTTTGAAACAAGGCAATGAACTTGAATTCTGAACTCTTTGAACATGGCTTTTGCATCTGCATATCAAAAATTTAATCTTCATCCTTCACAGTGACATGTTAGAGGAAAATCTGGGAATCTTGTGGGAAATCTCCCATGGGAGGAGACTTTAAAAGTTTGAAAATTAGGGGACTGGAAGTATGCCTATAGCTGGATCTAAATGGGGATTATGTGCTACAAAGTACGTAAAGAATCCAGTATCTCTAGAAAAATACAAGTGTCTTATCTATTGGGCTACAGAGTCTAGGCAAAATGAGGATAACAAAGAGCTGCTTGCTAGGAGGGCGGAGGGGAGTAGGGCCAAAACCAAAACTAAGAAAGTGGGAAAGGCTAAGCTAAGCACACCAAAACTTATGGAAGCAAACTTATTTACAAACAGGTGAGGAAACCTCACTAAAAGAAGAGAAAGAAGGAAGAAACTCACACATGACCACTAACCAGAAAGGAGAAGTATGAACCTTTATGGGAAAGAAACTTGTGCTCCAACAAGATGCAACAAAACCATTTCTTTTTGACAACTTCATCATAACTGAAAGTGAATTCAGAAGCATACTAAAAATATGTGACCCAAAAATCTCCTCCAAATAACCATGCTTCATCATAGACTTCTAACTTTTTAGAATTCTCCTGCACATAACTTTTAAAACATTTTGCTACTCTTTGCTGAAAAGAACCATAATCACAACTTTTTGAAAAAGCTACTGCAACATACCCACATTCTAGACTTTCAACATGATCATTTTTGATAGAAATTTTAGAAGATAAACCAAGGTTTGCAAAATCAGAATATTTGAATGATTTTGGAAAAGTTACGACATCATACTGGCATTCACCATGATCTTTAAAAGCACTTTTAGATTTCAAATCAAGACTGAAATAAAATAATTCTTCATCACACATAGGTTCAATCTAGATTGAAATATCTTCATTATTCTTTACATTTATCAAGTCTGAAAAATCTTTATCCCAATTTAAAGAGTTTGCACCTAAATCAGCCATAGAAGAAAACTTACATTTAGCTGGCTCCAAAAATTGATTGACTTCCATTTCATGACAAAGAAAAATATAATCAGGCTCTTTATCTTCTTCATGATGTTGCAGCACTCCATTAGCCACAGAAAATCTTTGTTCAAAATATGTTCTTGCAACTTCTTCCTTAACCACATTTTCAGACTTAGCATGATATTCATCAAAGTGTAATTCAGCCTTGTTTCTATTACCAATTTCTTCAAGAGAACCCAATGTTGCATTATCTTCAAAATAAACCGATTCTAACATGGACTCAATATAAATTTGTGCAGATTGAAAATCTTCTTTAGCAATATCTTCTTCAAACTTAAAAGTTTCAAAATCAAGAACAAAAGAAAGCATGGACAAATTTTCCTCTTCTACCTTGCCTACCATTTCTTCAACCATATTTTCAAACTTGGCAAAACATAAATCCAATTTCTCTTCAATACAAGATTCATCAAGAATGTCTACCATTGTATTGTCTTCAAAACAATCAGTTTCTAACATAGGGTCATTACGAAATTTTGCAAATTGGAAATCATTTTTTCCATAATCTTCAACGAAGTCAAACTTTTCATATTCTGGAAGTGTATTAACCATACAACTATTCTTGAAAGGGACTTCATGCAAAAGGTTGCCCTTATTTTCTTCAAATCTAAAACTTTTAATATCATAAGGAAAAGAGAGCGTAGGCAAATCTTCTTTTTCAATTTTGCTTACAAATTCCTTGTCAATGTCAAGGATGTCTTTGTTCACTGGAATTTGTGCTTCTAGAAACTGGAGTACTTCTTTCTTTTCTAGAACAAAGTAATCTTCAAGTATAGTTTCCTTACTAATTTTTCTTCATGCATATTTGTTGGAACAAATTCCCCTTTTCTTTGGTCTTCAACATTAAAATATCTTTGAATCACGCAGTTCATCATCAGGGCAGATTGATGATCTTCGGAGAAACTCAGTCCCTTCTTCTCACCTTCAGCAATACTCTCTTTAAAGGAAATATAAAGGAATTGCATATTTGGATCACTTTCAGCATCTATTTCTTTGCCGATAGGTAATTTTCTGATTTGTTTCCTTGGCTAAATGTCACGTTCATTCAAATCTAAGAAATTATAAGAAACAAGGTCATGTGGGACTTCTAAAACTTCATCATCATCCACCTTCAATTCTTCACTTAACTACAACACTCTTCTCTCACAATGCTGCAACAACTTCATTTTCACTTCCAGCTCTTTCATCTTGTGATACCTGGCACAAACACTTCTCCATACCAGAACTGGTACATGGTCTTCTCCAATGCTCAAACTCATTTTTCTCCCACGAGTAATGCTTTCTCTAAAAGCATCAACAAATCATGCAATACTAGATCATGCATTTGATGAAGTTCAATAAAAGAAGGATCTGACCTTCCTCTTTTCACAACTTTAATGGGCATGGTCTTTTTCAATCAGAGTCGCCAATCTCCTACAAGTAGAGATAATAATAATTCTGAAAAATGAAAGCACTAGACTCTTCAACCAAAAATTATGAGAAACAAAATAGAGTCACCAATCTCTTCAAGAGATAATAATAATAAAATGAGGAAACAATCTTCAGCACTAATCTTCTTTTCTGCTTCCCCAGCAGAGTTGCCAAAAATATGTTGGTAAACAAATTGTTATTTCCCAATTTAACTCTCAAATGCCCAAATCTGAAAGAAATGATCAGATACCAATAGTTGGATAATCTATCATCAATTTCATAGATTTCCTCTGAATTGAAAGGTATATCTCCCTTATGAATGATATTCAATGAATTTGATTTATTCCTAAACTATTTGGGTGCGTTCTTAACCTGAGAATGGAAGAGGAAAACCAAGCCAACCCTAGACACAACTAACTCAGGTAGTGAACTCAATCCTAAACCTAGCCAACTTCAAGAACCCACACATCTTATGACTCCCTGACATTGGTAATGTAGAATGAATGTTAGTTATGAAAAAATAATGCAGAATGAAATGAAAATGAAGATCAACTATTCCAGTTTCTGCAATATAAATGGCTGCAAACACATCTTATCCACAACACATTCGCTATCTGACTCTAAGATGTAAGATAATGCTCAAAACTAACTACAAAAATTCTCTAATTGAAAATAATCAGAAAAACCTTCCTCAAATTCTCTATTTCAAAAGAAGCTCTCTCTTTGTCATGAACATAACAAATAGTGATGCTCTGATCTCCATTGCTTACAACTTATTGTCAAATCTATCACAAAGAAAATTAGAACAACAACCTCTAATGTTATGAAATGAAATACGTGAATGAAATGTCATCTTCTCCCTACTCCAGCACTCTTACTTTTTGCAGAAAAGAAGAACCCTACTTTTCCAAAAAAGTTTACAATAAATAGCTTTTTCCAATAATTCCTCATGACCCTTCAGTTATGCAACTGCCCTTTTGATTCTATAACCGACTCTTATTTCTTGGACACTTGGCCTTTGATGCCTTTTCATTTCTTGTTGTAAATGCTTCTTAAAAAGATACTCCTCTTTTAAAAGCATAATTAAATCCCTTTTTTAATGAAATAATCTCTTCCTTCTGGATCCTTCTTAAGTTTCCTTTCACATGAGATTCTCCCCTTTTCTTCCCTTCATGAACATTCCTTTATATTAAACATATCTTCTTAATATTGAAAAGATCAAGAATCCATTTTTGACGGCACCTTCAATTTGACAATATGGCTTAGCATGTGACTAGTGGAAAAGAGTATCAAGTGGATATATAATTTCTGTCTCATATGTGTCTTTACTTAGAAGATCCAAATCTTCTCTTACCCCAGATAGATGTTGTTAATAATCTGACATGGTCTTCCACATCTTTCAAACATTTTCAACCCATCTCATTTTTTGAAGGATCCCCTATTTCTTCAGTCTAGCCAATATGAGGGTCACTGCGCCCGTGCCTTCGATCTGGGAGTGATCGGGTCTTTAAGTCTTTAAATTTCCTATTTTGGGTTGTCGTGGGCATCTAATGGGAATTTACAAATTGACCATTGAATAGTTCAAGACTTCTCCTTTGTTCTTCCTTCATCTTCACCTTGTCTTCATTATGCATCATTTTGATATTTTGGAAGGCACGAATGCTATTTGCGTTACCATTTGTTGCTTGCATCACCATTACTACTCCATCCCCTATTGAAATTGACTTTCAATGTCTCTTTTCTTTGAAGATCCTTGTGAATTGGTGAGTTCGTTAATAATATCATACTGTCAGATATGAAAAGTGATGACATGGTTGACACATAGTCTCCATTCTAAACTGTTCTTGGATGCTTTGAGTTGTCTAACATTGAAGGTAGGTCATTGGGATTAGCACATTGATTCCTTAGTGGTCAGTGTCTGAAACCATGGACTTCTCCAACCTCTCCCTCGACGATGCTATGAGATGATCACACTCTTCATCTGTGAGAGTACTTTTGTACAAAAATGTCGTGGGATGTCGAGTCAACTAAGTTACTCAAACCAGATCAAAGCCAAGTGATGAGATTTTCTATGATGGAAGTGAAGCGGATCATTTCTCTTCACTCATGAACTCGACCACTTTTTAACTTGAAGAGTGGGACCAAAATCCCACATATTAGCTTATATCTATGTAGAGCGAATATGAACTTCAATAAATCTTCACTCAATGCGGCATCTACAATTCTATTGCATACACAGTTTGATTTTGGATCGGGGGTTAGGATTTTAGCCTTTTGCTTCACCATCATATTTTACCATCTCATCTTAGCATTTTTCCAAACTACCTTCTTCATTGGTGCTTGATCTCCCCTATTTCGATGAACATCCTCAACCTAACCATCAAGACTTGGAGGTTCCTTACATACTCTATTTTTACTTTTGGTATTTTTTCATTCGGCTTCCACTTTGGACATTTCCATATGATATGCACGGTCCATTTTTCAACTCTCGATCATTTTGTTGTAGAGGAGGGTCGCCAATAGTACAATTTCCATATCTGGCTCACTATGAACTATCAGTCATCTTCTCAATTTGCATGCTCAATATCATCACTATTTAGATTTATAGACTGGATACACTATATTCTTGACTTCAATGTGATTGGTGTAGGATATACATGAATTTCTAGGAATGGTGATCGATTATCTTCGAATCATATCAAGCCTGAGCCTCGAGATCTTTCCACATGGTAAACAGCTTGCGGATCATGGGTCAAGCTTCATAGGTGAACTCAATGTGTTTGTTATTTTAAATTCTATCAACAATCCATTGGTAGACACTTTTAATTGCTCTTTATCACTGCTTCATTCTGTTCATGGTGGCATCGGTATTTTCTAATTTGGTGTCTCTTTTGTTAAACCAAAACAAGAGGCTTGGCTAATGCATATAATTCTTCTATGGTTATTGATTCAAAGAATCACAAATTAACTTCTCCATTTTCACCTTTAACCTATTTGGCTTATGTTGATGCAGCTCATTCCAGTGAATTTGATTAAACATTTGAAAGATTCTTTCAGGTTCTTCACAATTTATCTTCATCATGCCTCTGTCAACATTTAAAGTGTCGAGTGTCTCGACAATTCCATTAGCAAAAGCAGTGAAGCCATATCTGGTGAAGGACTCCTACTAATTATTGAGACTTGGGAGAAATTGCTTCTAATGCCTTGTCAGAAATTTGCAACTTGGCTTCTCCTTGTGGAAAATCCCTAATGAAGGTCGAAAAGCGCATCAAGTTCTCATTTTTTTGCTTCTTTTTTGTACGTGAGATTTGCACATTCTAGTAACAGCTATACTTTGTAAATGACTAAAAAGCAATTTTTCTTCTTTTCTATTGGCTCACTTGTCATGGAATGCTCCAATTTGTTCATGGCAGAATTTTACCTTCAGAGGGAGAAATGCATAGCAGATTTCTCATTTTCCGCTTCTACATCCCAGTTCCACTTCTGCATTCCAATGCCAATTCTATTTTCCAATTCCACTTCTGCATCCCAATGCCAATTCCAATTTTGCTTCTCTTTTCAAACTAAAATGTTAATTCTAAAACGAGGCAATGAACTTGAATTCTAAACTCTTTAAACATGGCTTTTGCTTCTGCATATCAAAACTTTAATCTTCATCCTTCACAGCGACATGTTAGAGGAAAATCTGGGAATATTGTGGGAAATCTCCCATGGGAGGAGACTTTAAAAGTTCAAAAATTGGGGGATTGGAAGTATGCCTACACATTGGAAAAAGTCCTAAAGAAAGGTATCCTTGGTGAAAACCTGGCAAATAGGCACCTTGATACTATAAAAACATTCAAAAAAGCAAAAATAGCAAAAAAATTGAAAAAGAGAAAAGTGCCTCAATGATAACCTGGTAAAACAGGCATCCTGGTAGAAAAAAGAATAAAAATTTTGGCCAAGTGGTGAAAACCTGGCAATCAGGCATCACTTGTATTCTGCGTGCTATTTATCAATGCATCTTTGATACTAGGCCTTCACGATTACACCTGTGCTATGGGCTGACTTTGTTTCCTTACAAATATCCTATCCTTGCTTGGGATTTGTCTATTTTTCTGTCTTAGGAACAAGTCATTTCACACTGGGGGCATCTTTTCTAGCATGTTAGGTTGTGTCTGCTAGGTCATCATAAGATTTTTTGTCTTGCAACACAATGCTTCTCAATACTTCCACCAAACTATCACTTTCACGAAACAAGGATGGCATAAACATTGCAATAACCTAAACGGTGTTCCTAAGACCTACATTGGATTATAAAAAAGAAAAATACGCAGACATGGAATACATATTGGTTAAATTCCACATTTTGATTAATGAATCTCTACTGTGCTTGACAAATGAATCAATAGTGTTTCTCAATACTACTTAAACACAGTTTGATCTTGGTTTGATTATAACTCTTTTATGTTCCAATGTTGTTTTAACTAGGGGCATCTAAGCAGTTATAATTTTTCTTTGATTGATTCTCAATTGATGGTTGTTATGTCTTCTGAGTTACTCCATGATGTATCCACAAAGACAAAGAGTTACAAGGACAGGGGGCATAACATTTTCTTGGTTTTTTGTGTATGGTGATTGTTCCAAATGATCCTATAAGTTTCACCTAACTTAGATGTTTATGGTAAGAGCTACCATCATGAGTGAATAGCCGCATATTTCTCAATCTTTGTTATGTGTAAACTACGGTGAGGTTAAAAAGATTTCCTTGTCTATTTTTCTAAACTCGGATTCTCACTAAGGTATACAAAGCATAATGTACCTTAGGATATGAATTTTCAAGGTCATTGCAGGTCCAATATCTTACCTTACATATATTCTAATATAGTAAAAGGAAGGTGACTAATTTTTTATCCTAGCTTCTATGCCTTGATGCCTAAGTCTATTTCTGACATTTCATCCAATAAACATAGTATTCATACTTTCATAATATCAGTGGGTATTAGTGATTGTTGTACTATCAGGTGGTATCCATTCTAAGCAGAGCCCAATGATGATAAAAATGTTATAATATCCACAAATCAGTGATAAGTCCTAAAATTTTGCATATAACTACATTTAGGGATTGCAAGATTTATTTTCTGAAAGAAACAAAAGCATAAGGAATTTGAGCTCAAAATAATTTCAATTTTCTTCTAAATCCAAGTTAATTACATCAATTCAATATTACTGATATTCATATCGTTGCACATCCATAGCATACATTTTACATTCATAAAATTAGACAGAAGAAAAATACAAAGAAAAAAAAAGCATTTATGCATCACATTTATTTCTACATCCTAAGTGCATCCATACATTTTACTTGCATAAGAAAAACTCAAAAACATACATTTGCATATTCACATATTATCATTTGAAACACATTTATATCAATGATAAATCCAAAGCAATAAAATAATGTCATCATCTACAAATCTAACTCATCATGAGACCAAGATAAACCTAATCACATGTGCAACAACATCTATCAAAGAAAAGAGAACTCGTGAAACATGTCAGAATTAGAAACAGCTGCATAAAAAATATATATCAAAACTATGGTACAAATCAAAACTATGGCACAAATCTACACAAAGAGTATCATAGTATCAAGATGAATCAGATATACATGTATAAAGTGTCATTGTACAAAAGAATGATCTCAGAAGGATTCATATATACAATATAATCTTAAAAATATATATGACAAAATCAACTCTAATTTCCCCCCTCTCCCTGATCTGGAGGAGGAGGTAGTGGTACAAATGGAACTATTGGAGGTGGCATGGCCCCCCTTACTATTGTGCCAACTATGAGAAAGATGTGGCTCTCTTCCCCTCTAGTACTTCAGCATGATATAAGGCATAATAGTGCATTGCTCTCTGCACCTGGTGTACTACAATCCAAGCTTATGTATCTCTCTCTGCTCTGAGCCTCTCTAGATGTGTATCTCTATCAACAAGCAAAGCACCTGCTACCATGATCCTGGCATCTTCTATGGTGAGCCTGGCCTCTAATTTCATAATCCTGGCCTTGAGCTGCTCTCACTCCTGCTCACACTGTGATAAGGGATCTTTGTCCCTACCGGAACCCCTGCTAGAGTCATGCCCTGAGGGCCTATAATGCGACCTGTCATGTGGCCTCTGTTGCAGTATCTATTGTCTTTGTTGCTCCCCTATAAGTAAAGGCCATGGGTCCATCCTGGGAGCAACAATCTGAAATGGGTGTGTCGACCCTCTCCACTGCCACTGGCCACCTCTCTGATACCACCCACAGCTCTACCACCCTTGTCATCTCCACCATCATCCCCATTATCTGGAGGAGGGTGTCTACCATCTCGTCTACCATCCCACCCACCATCTCATCATCCATCCCTACCCTCAGTACCCCTATCTCTTTGTGCTCCTCCTCTACCTCTGGCAGGGCAATCATCAGGATCATAATCTATAGGGTCCTCAATATGAGGAATAGCCTCCTCAAGAACTGTAAATTGTGGAAATGGATGTTGGAGCATCTTTGATGCATATCCATCCAAACAGCCTGCATCTACAATATTAAATTGAAGATCCCAATCAACTCTGACCATATCTCTGATCTCCTAGTGCACGGTCTCATACCTTAGTTGAGGGCCCCACAATGGTGTCTCATCATGAATCTGAGCATATAAAATCAAATCCTGACTCTTTCCATGTCGTTAGTCGAACTGTTTCAATACAAGGGTATGTATGAAACACTATATGATGTACATGGTTTGTCTGATCGGGTACCTACTCTAGAAGAAAAATGGAACCTGTCTCCTATCAAAGGCCCACTCCTCACAATCCAAGTATGGCTGCCATACTACAACTGTCATATCATCAAAAATCTGCTTCCAATACTCTACCTTTCCCATATGGGGTTTCTATATCAAACCTGTGTACATATACACATACGGCTTCTCAAGTGCTTGTTGTCTATCTATAATGGGTCATGTCATTGGGATGTGCTCCCAGCCCCAAATTTGTAGAATCAAGATCCCTATAGTCATGCTCTGGGTATACTGATAAACAATCTCATGGAGCTCCCTATACATGTGGGTAAGAATATAGCTACCCCATGCAAATCTCCATCCAGATACCACCATCTGCTCAAGCATATCCACCGATCCTATAAAAAATCTGTGTTGTCCCATATCTGGTATCAGGATGCCACCAATTAGTCCTGCCAAATATACAAATAGATGATCATAGTGTTCGCACATGTAATCCCATGAAATATGTCTATGAGCAATACTATCATCTTGGAAGAAACAACGAGCTGCACCAATGGCAACGATAAAAGTTTCCTCAAAATGCACCTCATGACCTGTTAGCATTTTTCCCTGACCTTGTCAAAGAAAAGGGTAATTAATGAGGATTGAACAATCCTCCTACACTTTGAGCTCAAAGGCTCAGGTGGGTGTACCTATTGGATTCACACTTTCAATGAATCAAGGGATGGATTCCTGCCCATCACACTAAATCTGACAATCATTTACAGCTCTTTAAATAGAAAAGTAAATTGAATTGATTTTATGGATTGATGATGACAACTACATAAAGAAGCAAAGACCAGTTCCTTGTCTATTGGGCAACAGAGTCATATAAACATACATTTATAGAAAACCCTCTAAATCCAAACATACAGGACCCAAATGAAATGTATTACAAATCATTCTTTTCACTCCAACACCTAGACATCAAATTCATGTGAAACCTTGAAACCTCTGAACCTTTCTAAGAGATTTACTCTTTCCTTGAAAGAAACTAAAACACAAATTCATAGTTACCTTATAACTGGTGCACTAAAATGCCTTACAAATTTATGCACAAAGATTCAGGATCAAACACAAAGACATCAAACAAATACTGGAAAGGGATTCCATTTGCTTTTCATTAAAAAAAAATTGATTCAATACATGTACACAACAAAGAACTCAAAACTAGACACACAAAATCAGAAAGTTGCCTTGCAACATTAATTTCACCATCCCTGTACAATTGAGAAGACAAGAGATATAGAGAAATTTGAAAAAACCAAATTTTTCACTGACACCTATCAATTCCTCCCAAAATATCTGAAACTGATCTCTTCTACAACTACAAAAATCTGAACTGATCTACACCTAAAAGGATTGCATAATCCAAATCTTCATCTCAAGACCTTTCCAATGCTATATAACACTTAATATTTCTGATAAAAAATGCTACCTGAATCACTAAGCAAACTTTGCCTTCCCGTGCACATTTCCTGAATAATTTTGAAATATTTGAAATCTTTTCAATAGTCAAACTATTGAATTGAAATGACATTTTAAAATATGTATATTTTAATCCCTTTTTCTCATAGTGCACCAGAATTGGACAAGTGGCACATCCTAGTTGGTTCTGAAAATTCATCTCTACATAGCCTCTGCGACTATGCAACAAGCTCACTTCTGGTCCAAGACTGAGTGATGAGCTACTTGCATGAGTGCGCGATGAGCTGCTTGCGTGAGTGCACAATGAGTTGAATCACCAACTCACATGCCTTTTTTATTACCTTGGAAATCATGTGCGATTGTGCAATGAGCTCACTTCTAGTCTACAACTGAGTAATGAGATGCTTGCGTGAGTGCGTGATGAGCTGAATCACCAACTCGCAAGCCTTTTTCATTACCTTGGAAATCATGCACGACTGTGTGACAAGCTCACTTCTGGTCCATGACTAAGCGATGAGCTACTTGCATGAGTGTGCGATGAGCTAAATTGCCAAATTGCATGCCTTTTTCATTACCTTGGAAATCATGCATGACTGCGCAACGAGCTCACTTCTAGTCCGCGACTGAGTGACAAGTTGCTTGTGCGAGTGCATGACAAGTTGAATCGCCAACTCGCATGCATTTTTAATTACCTTAGAAATCATGCGCAATTGCGTAATAAGCTCACTTTTGGTCCATGACTAAGTGACAAGCTGCTTGCACTAGTGCGCGATGAGCTGAATCGCCAACTTGCATGCCTTTTTCATTACCTTGGAAATTATGCGCAATGAGCTCACTTCTAGTTCGTGACTAAGCAATCAGCTACCTGTGTGAGTGCATGATGAGCTAAATTGCCAACTCGCATGCCTTTTTCATTACCTTGGAAATCATGCGCAACTACGCGACAAGCTCACTTCTAGTCTACGACTGAGCGACAAGCTGAATTCTAGTCCAAGACTGCAAATACTCAGATGACCATAAATTTTGATTTTCAATCTGGGTTTTTCTAAAAAACATTTGTAGAGTGCATGCATGGTCATCTCAAACATATTAAAAATTTAGCTTGACCCAGTTCATATTTTTGGATATATGATTAAAAACGTGACTGGATGTGCTCCCACATTTATGATTAAAACTTGAAATGGTTCAAAGACTTTGTTTACTTTCCACATTTTGTATTTAGGTCACATGCCTATTTTTTTGCTTCCATATTTTCATTTATTTCTTACAGAGCATTCAAACCACTGTCTTCTGTTCCAAGTTGATTTTCATGACTTCACTTATCAGCAGCGTTTTGTACATGAATTTCTAGGCTTAAGAGGCATCTCATACAAAACTTTGGAAAATCCAACATCAGGTCTCTTTTTGCATGCATTCAAAGTAATCCTTTCTCCACATGTTTCTTAGGGAAATAATCTGCACTTAGAGAAATTTTCAGCGTAGTTACTCCAAATTTCTCCGTAATTTGAGAGTACTAACAATGGCTCTATCTAGGGATGCATACCCCATGTGGGCATGCAGAGAATTCAGAATCATTGGTACAATAGACCATTCAAAAACAAATCAGACTTTTGTCTTCACTTACTTTCTCTCTCTCTTCTCCTTCTCAAAAAACTAGGAACCATTTATTGGAAGCAAACACACCACACAACTGAAAGGGAAAGAAAGCAACTGTACAAACATGGAACTTATTTACAAAAGGCCCAAAGCCCCAAAAATAAATTCATCTCTTACCTCTATCAAACATATGATTTTCATCTCCAAAAATCCAAGGTAAGCTGAAACTATTGCTTCCATTCACTTGATCAAACACACAACTCCAACTCTTCATCATATCATATAAAATATAACCAGCATACTCATCATCAACTGGAAACATCCAATCACCAAACCACTGTGAATGTTGGTCATTGTATGATAGAAAAATACCACATCCTTCAATACCATTATCTTGCTGAAAAGAAAAATATTCCAGCTCCCTCGCATAGATTGATATTTGTTGACTTACTTCGATACATGCTTGGATTTCAAAGGGAAATTTTTTAAATTCAACCCTATTTATATCACACAAGAATTCAAATGAATCATGTTGAACTACAACTTGTGGTTTCAGATTTAGCTTATCTTGAAAAACATTAGCATGCTGGATTGGAAAAAGAAAAGACTCACTTTCTGTCTGATAGCTGACATGTCCTTGTTGATTCATTTCAACATCTTTAAATGACAATGCATCAACACTTTCATTTTCATCCCATGCTTGCAAGAATGAACATACCTCTGGCTGAAGCAAATAATCTGAAGTGGAATCTAAATCTTCTCCCAGCTCCACACCAAACATTTCAAACTATGGTTCAAATAAATAATCAGGCAGTTCATTATTATCATCTTGGCACACATCTTGCTGAAAACTTTCAAAGTTCAGTTCATACAAATTTGACATTGATCCACCTGCAGCAACTTCATATTCATTTTAATGGTTCTTAGGATCAACAGCTTTGCATGACAAGTCATAAGATGAAAGCATACAAATTGAAAAATCAATACTATCATCATTGTTAGCTGAAACAATAGAATTCATCTCCATTTTAGACAAATTAGCATTTTCACAATCATCTCCAGCATATGACATGTATTCATCTTCTTCAGATGACTACACATAAACCATCACTTTGTCTTCACAAAAAATAGATCCATTGTGAATCCATGGATCTTCTTTCTCAACCGGTTCCTCACACATATCCTCATTATCAGCATCACCAAAATCTGACAGGACTTCATCATGTGAAGCTGCAAAATCATTATCTGATAAAACACTTTCCCCCTCTTTACTTTCCATATTTTATTTTGAAACAAAATTTAACTCATGGTTATTAAGATCATCAAGGATAAAGATACTTTGACATTGATTTTTATTTATCAATCCACACCTATCTACTGCATTTGATATATTAAGATAGTGAATTTCAACAGATGGAAAACTCCTTGGAATGATTCCACATCTTAAATTATTTTCAATGCCCATTGATGTTATAAAAGCCTGATGCAAAGTTATGGGCCGCTGATCTCTTAACAAGTAACTCATCTTTTTACCAAATGCCCCAAAATAAACAACCAAACAAAAAGCATCATTTGGTCTAAATTCTATTGGGATTTGACCCAATACTTCTGCAAATCTAAGATTGAAATGAGGGATCAACTCACCTTTCTTTATTTGTATCTCCATGAAATCCTTCATCGTTGCAACTGGATTGATCTTTTTTCCAAACCATTCCAAAAATGATGATCTTAACTCCTCCCATGAAGAGATAGAAAATTCAGGCAAATAGAAGAACCACCATCTTGCATCATCTATCAAAGATTGGATAAACAATTTCATAATGCTATCCTCACATTCAATTTCATAATCCTCAATTAAGTCCATGAATTTTTTACAATGCTTCTTAGCATTTTCATCTCTCTCACCCCTGAATCTAGGCAATTTTTCTTTGATTTCAGGTGGAAAAGCATTTGGGTAACCATGAATACCTTCAAAATTTAGAGCTGCATACAATTTATTACTAAAACCCCTCTTCAAATTATAGGGTTGAGGCTGACTGGAACTCATGGCTACACTTGGAATCATGTAAGGGAGCATATGTGACTCATACATCATGATATTTATACTATTACAAATATTGTCTTAACAGCAACAAATCCATCGATTACCATTTTCATGCCCTCTTACAAAAAGACTAAACTCTCTTCCAAATGAGCATGAAATCAAAAGATAAACATACTTCTCAAGAGTATATAGAATACATTCAACAACCAAGAAGCATCTCAACTTATCACCATTATTTCCTTTTCTTAGTGCTACTTCACTTCATAAAGAACTTTTCTTTCACATGAAAATATAAGGATTACCTGAAAGGAAATTGCAGTTGCTGCTCTTATTTCTTTGACTGGAAATTGGCAGATCTAGAGCCTTCTTGATAGCTCCATCGGGTTCATTTCAACATAGAGTCACCACCTCCTTGCAAAGGAAAGTTTTCAAATAGAAAAATCCATTTGATACATATTTATTATTTATGGGTTCTCTCCAACCAGCAAAGCCGCACAATTCTTTTTATATTCACTGCAATAAAATACTTCCAAGGTATCCTTCCACAAATCTAAAACTACTTCCATATTCTATTAGCTTGACTCTTTCATTTTAAAACTAGATTCTGGGGTTAACATAGCAAATGAAAGGAAATAACTCTCATACAGTCACTAACCATTCTACTTCAGCAATTCCCTAGCAGAGTTTCCATTCTGTTAATGTGAATTGGATGGGATGACTTGAAACAAGATTGAAAGATTTGAAAATTAGAAAACCAAAGATTCTAGGAAAGTTCAACAAGATTATTGCATCTCTTAATCCCCAGTAGAGTCACCATTCTATTAGCATTTTTCCCTGACCTTGTCAAAGAAAAGGCTAATTAATGAGGATTGAACAATCCTCCTACACTTTGAGCTCAAAGGCTCAGGCGGGTGTACCTATTGGATTCACACTTTCAGTGAACCAAGGGATGGATTCCTGCCCATCACACTAAATCTGACAATCATTTACAGCTCTTTAAACAGAAAAGTAAATTGAATTGATTTTATGGATTGATGATGACAACTACATAAAGAAGCAAAGACCAGTGCCTTGTCTATTGGGCAACAGATTCATATAAACATGCATTCACAGAAAACCCTCTAAATCCAAACATACAAGACCCAAATGAAATGCATTACAAATCATTCTTTTCACTCCAACACTTGGACATCAAATTCATGTGAAACCTTGAAACCTCTGAACTTGTCTGAGAGATTTACTCTTTCCTTGAAAGAAACTAAAACACAAATTCACAGTTATCTTATAACTGGTGCACTAAAATGCCTTACAGATTTATGCCCAAAGATTCAGGATCAAACACAAAGACATCAGACAAATACTGGAAAGGGATATTTTATTTTCATTAAAAACTTCTGATTCAATACAGGTACACAAGAAAGAACTCAAAACTAGACACAAAATCAAAAAGCTGCCTTGTAGCATTAATTTCACCATCCCTGTACAATTGAGAAGACAAGAGATATAGAGGAATTTGAGAAAACCAAATTTTTCACTGACACCTATCAATTCCTCCCAAAATATCTGAAACTGATCTCTTCTACAACTACAAATATCTAATCTAATCTGCACCCAAAAGGATTACAGAATCCAAATCTTCATCTCAAGACCTTTCCAATGGTATACAACACTTAATATTTCTGATAAAAAATGCTCCCTGAATCACTAAGCAAACTTTTCCTTCCCGTGCACATTTCCTGAATAATTTTGAAATATTTGAAATCTTTTTAATAGTCAAACTATTGAATTGAAATGACATTTTAAAATATGTATTTTTTAATCCTTTTTGTCTCACAATGCACCAGAATTAGACAAGTGGCACCTCCTAGTTGGTTCTGAAAATTCATCTCTACATAGCCTCTGTGACAGCGCAACGAGCTCACTTCTGGTCTGTGACTGAGCAATGACCTACTTGCGTGAGTGTGCGATGAGTTGAATCACCAACTCAGATGCCTTTTTCATTACCTTGGAATTCATGTGTGACTGCATGATGAGCTCACTTCTGGTCTGTGACTGAGCGATGAGACGCTTGTGCGAGTGTGCGATGAGCTGAATCGCCAACTCGCATGCCTTTTTTATTATCTTTGAAATCATGCACGACTGTGCAACGAGCTCACTTCTGGTCCTTGACTGAGCAATGAGATGCTTGTGTGAGTGTGTGACGAGCTAAATCACCAACTTGCATGCCTTTTTCACTACCTTGAAAATCATGCACGATTGCGCGATGAGCTCACTTCTAGTCTGCGACTGAGTGACGAGCTGAATTCTAGTCTGCGACTGCAAATACTCAGAGGACCATAACTTTTGATTTTCAATCTGGGTTTTTTCTAAAATGTTTTTTGTAGAGTGCACGCATGGTCATCTCAAACATATTAAAAATTTAGCTCGACCTAGTTCATCTTTTTGGATAGATGATTAAAAATGTGACTGGATGTGCTCCCACATTTGCAATTAAAACTTGAGACGGTTCTAAGACTTTGGTTACTTTCCACATTTT
Source organism: Thuja plicata (assembly GCA_018584345.1). Classification (NCBI taxonomy): domain Eukaryota; kingdom Viridiplantae; phylum Streptophyta; class Pinopsida; order Cupressales; family Cupressaceae; genus Thuja; species Thuja plicata. The sequence continues at coordinate 639,611 of MU227986.1, read as the reverse complement.
GTATTTAGGTCACATGCCTATGTTTTTTCTTCCATATATTCATTTATTTCTTACAGAGCATTCAAACCACTATCTTTTGTTCCAAGTTGATTTGCATGACTTCACTTACTGATAGCATTTTATTCATGAACTTCCAGGCTTAAGAGGCATCTCATACAAAACTTTGGAAAATCCAACATCAGGTCTCTTTTTGCATGCATTCAAAGTAATCCTTTCTCCACAAGTTTCTTAGGGCAACAATCTGCACTTAGAGAAACTTTTCATGTAGTTACTCCAAATTTCTTTGTAATTTGAGAGTACTAACACGACCCATCATTGGAACTCAAAGTATACGCCACACATCCTTAGGTGTAACTATCATCTCCTTGGTCGGGAGATGGAAGTGTTGTGATCTAAGTGTCATCTCTTAGCAAGAGCAGTCAACAACCCTTGATTTACCTCAATATCAGGTAAATCAATCAGTGATTGTAATCCTACATGGACCACTATGTCTCGCTTATCATCTGTCAGCTGTTAGACCAAGGAAAGAACACGCCCTGAATATGTCCCTTGAAATGATACTACCTCAAAATTGACCTATTTTACACAAAGATAGCAATTAACAAAGATAAATCAGTGCTCTCTCTATGACAACAACGCGGAAACATAATGAGCTAAATGATTCAAGGTCTGTAGAAGGAAGATGATTCAGAGTTGAAAAAAATCCTAAGTCTAAAAATGAGATGTGATCCTGGATATATAGGGTGTGACCTCTTTTTCCTCATGTGATCCTGGAAAAACAAGATGTGATGGAGAATGTTGGGTACGATCTTGGAAATCTTGGATGCGACCCCAAAAATGGGGTATGATCCTAAAAGGTAAGGTATGACACAAACCTAATTTCCTATCCTAAACTACAGCATACAAACACAAAATGGGGCAAATAGGATGTGATCTAGAAAATATTGGATGCAATGTAGGAATCTTGGACAGCATGGTACGATTCAAGAACAACCGGATGTGACACAGGTTCAACAGGGTGCAATCTAGAATCCCGAATTTGACCCAAAATTCAAATGGCTATAAAACCTACCAGAAAGCATGAAAATAAAAATTATAAAATTCAGGAGGTATTTTTATGAGTACTTACCGGAGGTACATAATTGACTGGGCACTGATGTCAATGGCTAAGCTTGAAACAATGCTTCCAGATCAGGACCACCATCTTCTCTGCAGAGCTCTAGAATTTACTATGGGTAAAAGTGAAAATGAATAGTAAATGAGTGATTTTAGAGATATATATTGGTCTTTTGAGCTATTTAGAGGTTCTGAAATTCCTCCCAGGCAACTAAAACTCCATTTATGTTCTCTTTTTGATCAATTGGAAACCAAATTGAAGGTGCCTAAGGCATTTTACGCAGTACAGTAAAATTTTTGCAATAGCTTCTGAAAATGCAGAATTGCTCCCTCTGTTCTGAAAATCCTTTTTCCAGGTTCTATATTTTCAACTCGCACATTAATCATCAACATCTTGGTCTGACATCATTTTATCACTCTCACCACTCACATTTTCATGTAATTAACTTGGTTCTTGTGTGTTTACTCTTAACACACCCCCATTTCTTCACTTCTAATCCATTCTTTCTTGACCTAACTATTCCATGCAAGTGATATGTTCTTTCAATAGAGGGATTTTATTCTTTTTCCTTCGATTTCATTCCCGAGGGGGCATGATCACACAATCATCAATCAAATTCTTGCTCAAAATAGCATTAAAAATGACTTCGTTATCAAAAAAGTAAAGGCATGGCAGCTCCTTGACTAAGTCAGAATAGTTGGATCGAAGGCTTCCGTTCTCACAAGATGGATATCCTATGTCTACTTTTTTTAAGATTCTTATTAAGCTCCTGGCAGCTTCATACTGACTTTTGGACGACAACCAAGTTTAGAATCAGTATTATCAATCTTTAAATGACAACCAAGTTAAGAATTGGTATGTTTAAGATCTTTGCTTATTAACCTTTGTTCGATAAAGTTCAAAGTCAATTCTATCAGTTTAGTTCAATCAAGTGCGAGACTGATCTCATCAGGTATTTCATTTGATCATGAGTGAAATTCTCAATCTTTCTGAAGTCAAAACATCAAAAACTTTCTTTGAATCAAATGTGTTGCTAGCACATCTATTCAAAGAGGGAAAAATGTAACCACCCTAATTTGGTCTGCTCTAACCATAGACACTATTTTCCCTAAGTGTGATCATACCCTCGATTATGTCCAGACAACTCTTTAATCAGCTGGCGTAATTCATTCAAATCAGATTTAATTTCCTAAGTGATTTAATCACTAAATTTTATTAATCACCTAAGCCAATCAAATCAATTCAAATCAAAATATGGCTAAGGTAATTAATTTAAAATGAATTAAGTAAATCCTAAATATGTCTAATCACTTGCAAAATCCTATCTTCTAGCCTAAATTAATCTAATTAATTGGCTATATTCCTAATTAATTATCTAAAGAAATCAAAAGCTTAAATAATTAATTTTCCTATTTTTGAGTGAATATATTAATTATAATTCATTTCATTAATATTCTCTTTAACTCCTAACCTAATCTATCTCAACCACCTTAACCCTGAGTTCAAACCCATCCCAACCTATTCCCCCCATGTTAAATCTAATCCTAATCTTAATCCTATCCTAACCCATTTCCTAATGTTGTCACATTCCTAATTTTCTGATTAGAAATTCAACCCATTTGAGAAAGTCAACTTTCTCAAAATTGACTCCCTCTAAGTTTGCCTTATCAAGCTTGGACTTACCCCCTCACCATGCCTCTTAATTACTCTCATTAATGCATCATTAATGGAGATTCCTCAATCTCATCCATCATTAATTCCTTTGGCATTAATTCCTCTTACACATTAATAGTTTTTATGATGGCATATAACTAATTAAATGTTTGATAATGTTAAGTTGAAGATAATGCAAGACATTAAATCAGTTAATGGTTTGTATTGTCATTGATGTCAACTTGATATCATCTATACGATCATGAATACAATGCCAAAGACTTCAGAGAATCAATGGAACAAAGATTATGCTTTCAGCAATGCATAAAAGTCAAGTATTCACTAAGTGACTGATAACACCGATAGAGTGCACACCATCGGTAAAGGTAAAGAACCAAAGTCACAGTGATACCCGACGAGTAGTAGACAGTATTGCCCATTGAAGAAAAATCACAAGATGCCCAACAAGATGAGAACAGAGTTGTTCGACGAGTAAAATCCAATGATGCCCGAAGGATGGAGATCCTGAAGCTGATTGGAGTCACACCAACAGAACTAGCAGTTGTCACCAATGACTAACTGCAGAGTTGACCGATAGAACAAAGAGTTCAGAAAATGAAAAAATATCTAGCTGGCAAGAGCTAAAGATAGACGTAACTGGTTTTTTTCATTATTTTATTTGACCAGAGTTAAGTGATTGATTTAAAGAAGATTTGTACAGTTGGCATAAAGATAACTACAAGATAAATCAGGAGTTATACTTTAAATCAGATTGGCTGGATTGTTTTTCACGCCAAAAATCAAGAATCACGAAACAGTGAATATCATGTCTATATAAGAGACAAGCTTAATTCATTTCCAATTAATCACAATCACGGGGGTGAATAGAAAGAGGATGCTGAAGATAATTGATGAAGGATAACTTCGTACAGTCCTGATCAATCAAGCTGAGGGACAGCTAAAGAATTCTATAGACACCGACGAACAGTGAAGCACAACATCATAGAGAAAAAGGAGTTGAGCACAAAGAATTGAATTGATACATTGATCAGAGAGGTAATGTACTTAAATAGATCTAAAAATCTACAATTCAAGTTGCATTAGAAACAGGTCATTGTGTTTTAGTTTAACCATTGAAGCATCAAGTCTCTTAACAGAGTAGGATTTAACAGTCTTCTATATATTGAGGTACATCCCAAGGAGTACCAAAAAGGTTGATTCAAGAAAGTAGCACTAGATTTTCCTAAAGCCTATTGACAATCTAAGAAGGAGGTTGATTCAAGGATGGTAGCAAACTGAGTTTCCCGATACTAAGTGACAACCTCTATATATAAAATCCTCTAACAAGGTCACACCTAATAGTGTATTTGTAACCTTTAACAGGGTTGGCTCCTAACAAGGCTCACTTTAGAAGAGTGAAAATTTGGGGTACCGGTCCCAGTGGTGTTTCCCTTAACAGGGTTTCCACATTAAAATCCTTGTGTTATGTGTGTATGGTTTATTACTTTACTATTTTACATTTCACATATGCATTTCTAGATTTATCGGTATACTTTACATATTTACTAAGTGTCGGTAAATAAGTTTTACTGCTCATCGGTAATCAAGAAGAATAAGGTCAGAAAAGGAAAACTAATAGACAATTAATTATTATAAAGTATTTCATGGCATGCATCTTGTAAGGGACATAATAATCTAAGGTTTATTTGATTGGTGGTTAGAATAAAGAAATTTTTTTGAAGCCACTGATTCACCCCCCCCCCCTCAGTTATTACTAACACTTTACACCTCCATTAATGACCTTTGTCCCCCTCTCTCTCCTCATTTCTTCAATAAATAGAATGAGTTTTTGAGCTCAAATAGCCCTTAATTTTTAGANAAGAAATTTTTTTGAAGCCACTGATTCCCCCCCCCCCCCTCAGTTATTACTAACACTTTACACCTCCATTAATGACCTTTGTCCCCCTCTCTCTCCTCATTTCTTCAATAAATAGAATGAGTTTTTGAGCTCAAATAGCCCTTAATTTTTAGAGTTGAAAGCATTATTATATTGTTTAGATTACTTGTGAATCCATATTGCATCTTATAATTAATATTATGCATTGCTATAATCTTACTTTTTAGTGCTAATATGCATTTTTCTTAATCATTTAGATTAGTTTTCATTCAAATCTTCTATTCTTAGGTTGTATATGTCACTGATTTGTGCATAATCTAAGGATATGATTATGGAATTCTCCAAACTCCTCCTAGATAGGAAGCAATAGATCGGTTTTAGTGTTTAGCTTGAAACCATTTCTTTTATGCTTTTTCACTAATATAATGATCTATTGAAGTGTCGTGTTGTAGATAATAGGTGAACTAATTAAGACACACACATGTTATATGAAAATGTCTTCTTTTCTTCATCAGTAGATTTATCTATTTCATACTCAACCTTCATCTATACATCCTTCTTTGTTATCATCCAGTAGTCAATTCCCAAGCATAGCAAATGTGTTCTTATCTTGTTCTTCCAACTGTCAAAGTTTTTAGGATCTTTAGGATCACCTCAAGTTGTTAATATTTCTCTCTAAGGACCAGTATCTCTGATACCAATTATTAGAAATAATAGCCCACAAACACAACTGAGAGGGGGGTGAATCAGTTGTGAGATAGATTATTAAAATTTACACTTTATAGATAAAAAATTTAATCCAAATGATAACACAGTAAATTCCAACACCATAACACAATCCTTTTTTCTCGAGGAAACCATGTTAAAGGTAAAACCCTAGTGGGAATTAGCACCCACAAATGATGTATTAAGAGTATAGTATCCATGTTAAAATATGTATCCTTGTTTGGATCTTATTGATGCATTACAGTACACAGTATCTATTAAAGGACAAACCTTGTTAGGATTCAAGAGTAAGAGTAGGCTCACTGCCCAGGCACACTTCCTAAAGAAGGTTAAATCCACCCTCGGGACTTATTGTCTGAAATACAAATGTATATGAGTTATACAATCCAGTGAACTATCTGATAGCAATTGTCTTTTCTTGGTCAGTTCCAATGAAGTAACATAATCACAACCTATTCTCTACATCCAGCATACTTCACACAAACAAGCTCGTAGCTTCCACACTACCATAAAAAAAACAACTTTCTTTTATACAAATTCACAATAATCAATTAGGTCAGCCAATTAGGCTTCCCCAATGTACTAATTATTACATAACCCCTTGCTAAGATACATACGATACCTATAACAAGTAAACATCAATTACAATTCATCAAATATAATATAAAATCTATAATCCACGCTCGCAATCCATAATACATCTTTTATATATGAAGTCAGCCCCAAATAGGTCTCCTCTAGAACACACACCATAACTAACATCACCAAGAGTCCTATGACCTGCAAAACATAAAAAACCTTCCTTAACATGTCTTCTAGCATTCCTTAAGATCACATAACTTGAATCCACGTTACACGTAAGTTATTCTCAAAACACAGAGACTAACTCTGTCAAAGATCATTGTCACCGTCCAGTACCCAGTCTTCACTAAAACATTTGTATCTCATCCAATATACAATATCAATCCATGCAAACTTAGACATAAGATCACAACATATCACCATCTTCACTCACTCTGTAACAATAATATAGTACTTGTACACTTCTATCAGTCATCAAGCAACAGTAATAACCAGTCTGATCTCCCTCCATAGAAACATACGTTGACATTAGTGACAAAACATGACTGCCAAAAACAACATCAAAAACCAATACCAAAAGTTCAAAAAAATAATCAAATCCATCCTAACTAATAGATTTGTCAACATTCTATGCTATCCCCCAAGAACACTATCACCTTCCTCTATAACACTTAAAAATGCCTTGCGTATCTTTAGAATCATGATCCCTTTGAATGGAAGACAAATCACCATGTCTTAAACATATTTCCAGATACGCAACCAAAGATCTCAACCTATGTACATGTACAAAGCCAATCTCTACAACTCTGTTACACTATCAGATAGTAAAGTAGCCAGTCACCGTCTGTGATCTCATAACTTTCTCAAGTCATCATGTCAACACTTGAAACTTGAATTGGACTTAGTAAAAAACCTTTACATGATCCCATGAGGTGTATTACTCCTCATCCTCAGCAACCATTCCTCACAATTCCCCCGAACATTTTTTTCCTCTGGAAAAATTGCTTAAAAGACATGTTGACATCAATGACAATACATCCAAACATTCTAACAATATCCCCCATTGGCATTGATGGAAACATGTAATGGGAAAAAAAGTAATGCAATCAGAAACCAAAAATTTGTATCCTATAAATATAATCAACAATACAACCAACAATATCCACAATTATCTTTCAGAATCTCTCTAACTCCTCTTCCTTCAGGATCTTTCTGTCTCTTCTCCCCCTAGGAAAAAGCTTCCCATGTTCTAATTACATACTCTTCTCATCATCATCTACTCCCCCTTATATATTCAATATTCTCCTTAATTAAATCTCTTTCTTATGTGCAAGCATATCTTGTTTTTCACATGCACTCTTCTCCACCTTTGACATCAATGACAAAGGTGCATCTTTGCTATGATCTATATTGATTAAAAATGATCTTCTCTTCCTTACCTTCAACCATATATTACCATTATTACTACTCCCCCTGAGTAGTAGCCTCCAAAACACCAATCTAGCTTGAATTATATCTCCATGAAGTACACTAGATTGATGCAACCCTCTACATCTTAGTTCTGATTAGGGGAGGTGATTACCCCTAACTTGCCTCTGAGATACACAAATGCATCCTTAGGAAATGGCTTGGTGAATATATCAACTATCTATTCCTTGGTAGGAATATACTCCAATCTCACTTCTTTTTCATTCAACTTTTATCTTATAAAATGGTACTTTATTGATATATATTTTGTCTTTGAATGTTGTACCAGATTCTTAGAAGTATTCATGGCTCTTGAATTATCACAATACATAAAAATGGGCTCATAAAATACAACTCCAATATATGATAACATATCTCATCCAAATTATTTATGTACAACTATTAGCAGCAGCAACATACTTTTCCTCTATAGTAGACAAAGAAAAGTAGGTATGCTTCTTGCTCAACCAAGAGACTAATTTGTTTCCTAGAAAGAAAGCACTACTACTTGTACTCTTCCCTTCATCAACATCACCTACCCAATCAACATCATTATAAGTACATAAGGTGAAATCATTACCTTTAGGATACCACATCCCAAAGTCCTATGCTCCTTTTAGATAATTGAATATCCTATTTACTGCTACCTTGTGACTATGTCTAGGGTCTACTTGAAACCTTTTGACATGACACACTTCATTCATTATATATGGTCTAGTATGAGTCAAATTATGAAATCTACCAACCATTGATCTATATCTAGCTTGATTGACTTTAGGGGACTCATCATCTCTTGATAACTTGCAACTAGTCACCATGGGTGTTCCCACTATTTTAGAGTCATCCAACCCTAATTTCATTAATAGCTCTTTCACATACTTTTCTTGAGATAAAAAATAACACATCCACTGATTGAGTAATTTGCAATCCCAAAAATAATTTCATTTCTCCTATCATGGACATCTCAAACTCATTTTGCATATATAATGCAAACTATTGACTCAACCTATCATTGCCACTGATAATAATTTCATTAACAAATACTTGTAGAATCAGCATGCCCTCATTATCTAGCTTGAAATGAAAATCACTATCAGCATTACCTTTATTGAATCCAAGCTTCAAAATATGCTTGTCCAATCTATAATACCAAGTTCTAGGAGCTTGCTTCAATTCATACAATTCCTTCTTCAACTTTCATACCATTTTTTGTTTGTTAGTCAATTGAAATCCATCAAGTTTCTCTATGTATACCTCTTTGTCTAATTCACCATTTAGAAAGGTCAATTTGACATCCATCTAGTACACCTTGAAGTTTTTTTTGAGAAACATAAGTTAGGAACAATCTGACTGCTTCCAATATTATCACTGAAGAATAGGTTTCATCATAATCTATCCCTTCCATCTGAGAGTATCCTTTGCACACCAATCTTTCTTTGTTTCTTACCACTTCTCTTGCTTCATTCAGCTTATTCTTGAATACCCACTTGGTGTCAATAACATTTTTTTCCATAGGCCTTAGGATAAGTCCACATGTATTATTCTTCTTAGTTTTTGCCAACTCCTCTTCCATGGAATCAAACCAATGATCATCATTACAGGCTTCATCCACATTCTTGGGTTCAATCTTTGAGATCAAACACACCTGATCTTGAGAAATCATTCTCCTATTTTGAACATCCTTATTATTATCACCATTAATCTAATTTTCTATATGATCTAGTCTCACATACCTTGGTGTCTTTTGCTTTATCACTGGTCTTTGTGATTCCTCTTCTTCACTTGTGTAGGCCTCATCATTATCACTCATGAAACCATTTGGAGTTTGGTTCTAAAATTGTTGTTTCCTTGATTAATTACCACTGGAACCCTAATCATCAGAATCGTAGCCATAGGATTTGGGTAGATTCTCAATGCACTCATTCACCTTCACATTGGCACTCTCTACTATCTTCTTCAACATATTTTTGTAACACCCATGTGCCTTACTTTTGGTAGAGAAGCCAAGAAATACCTTAATCACTTATTGTATCAAACTTGCCTATGTCCTCATCTCTTTTGATGTAGCATTTACTATAAAAAATTCTAAATTACTTTACTATAGGCACCTTTCCATACCAGAGTTCATAAGGTGTCTTACCAGTGTTTCATTTAATCTACATGTGGTTAAGAGTGTATGTTGTAGTGCTAACTGCTTCTCTCCTAAACATGTGTGGAACATTCCCTTCAAGCATCATAGTCCTAGCAGTGTCTAAAACTGATCTATTCTTTCCCTCTACCACTCCATTCTATTGTGGGTTCCATGGAGTGGAGAAATGTCTCCTTATTCCATGGATCTCATAAAATTATTGAACTCACCTGATGTGAATTCACCTCCTCAATCAAATCTTGGGCATTTTAGCTTCAACTCTGTCTCATTCTTAACCATAAACTTGAATATCTTGAACTTGTTAAGGGCTTCATACTTCACTTTCAAAAAGGTCACCCATACCATCCTTGAGTAATCATCAATGATCAACATGAAATATATGTCACCTTGCAAGCTTCTTGTCTTAGCAAGACCACACAAGTAGTATGAATGAGATCTAACAATTCATTAGAATTTTCAGATTTGGAATAGAAAGTAGCTCTTGTCTGCTTACCCAACTAACATTCCTTGCAAATAATATTAGCAGGTTCTTCACTCTATGAAAATCTCTAATAGTAGAAATAGTACTTATAGAAACAATGTTATCAAATTTCACATGACATAATATCTTATTCCATAACCATCTTTCATCTATTTGAGAAATCAAACAACTTCTCAGACTAGTATTCAAATGAAATATGTTACCTTTTGTTTTGGCTCTTGTTGTTATCTCTATCCTAGAGTTGTTCAAGATCTTTCATGTATCATTCTTGAAATGTAGGTCATACCCTTTGTCCATCAACTATCCAAAACTTAGAATATTATGTTTCAAACCTTCAACATATAGTACATCATCAGCATTATTCTTCCCATTTAGGGAAATATAACCTCTTCCTCTGATCATACCACCAGAATTATCTCCCCATCTTATGATACCACCCTCAAAACTTGCATTTTTTCCTTATCACCAATCATATGATGAGAGAATCCACTTTCTATCACCCACTAATCCTTTTTGACAACTTGAGAAGCTAGGGCTTTCTCTTCAACAACACAATCAGTAAAACTAGAAGGCATAGAATCTTCAGACTTGGAATCATTTTCTTTAATAGCAATGAAAGAACTAGGGGATTTCAAATCATAAAATTTTGTACCTTCTTTTTTTCAGCAATGAATGAACTAGTAGACATATCATATGCAGGCTCATTATCCTCATCTTTAATAACAAACAAATTGAATTCACCATCATCCTTATCAACTATAATAGATTAATCATCAGAAATATCTTCATCATCATCAGTAGCAAAAAATTAACATTTCTTTGTAACATTGCCTCTACTCTTCCATTTCTCATCTCTCTCTGGACATCTAGAAGCAAAATATACTATCTTACTACATGAAAAACATTTGATAGGAAACTTTCCTTTGTACTTACCAATAGTGGCTCTAGGTACTTTCCTTGTAAACAGTACTTCCAATATTTCAAGCTCCCTTTCTTCTTCTTCTATTTTCCTCATCTCCTTCTTATATATTTCCAACCATTTATTTTAGCATCTTTTGCTTGGTTCTAATTTATGCATATCCTTCCTAAGTACACTAGCTTTGAATGCAATCTCAACCTTAGGTTGTCCATCACCAAATGTACTTAATTCATAGGTAGTAAGCTCACCAACCAGCTTGTCTCTTGTCACATTTGTCATTATCCTAATCTCCTCAATGGTTGCAACTTTGTGAATGTAGGCCGAGGGAAGTAATCTCAACACTTTTACAACAATTTCATCTTCTTTTAAGGTACCTCTAGCACATTTGATAGCAGTCACAAACTCATTTACCCTAAGCATGTATGAAGAAATGTTCTCATCTTCAAATTTTCATATTCTCCCTTCAAGCTCTGCAACTTGGAAACCTTCACTTCCTTTTTTCCTTCATGCAAGTGTTCAAAATATATGATGTTCCCAGTGATTGAGAGGGGGGGTGAATCAGGAACCAATAAAACTTAATCCTTTTAATCCACAATTAGATTTACTTATTTGTTTGCATGTATAGAACTTGAAAGTAAATAATCATACATAACACATAACATAATATTTGGTTACCTAGAAACCTTCCAAAAGAAAGTAAAACTGGGGTGGGGATGATACCCACAAGATTTAGTACTGTAGTATAAATTTATCCTGTTAGAGCTTACAATGGCCACTTTTGATGGTCTACCCTGTTAGGAGCATAGAAAGGAATGTTAGGTCTGCCTTGTTAAAGAATTTTGTACAATACAATAAGTAATGCAACTCTGTTAAGAGATTTAGAGAAAGGACTATTAGTTCCACCTTGTTAAAGGATTTTTCTGATCCACCTATGAGAATGAACCAGTTGATGATCTTCTATGTGCAACTGTGATTATTAAATAAGATCCTTCTAAATATAACTGATCACCTGAATGTGATAGATGAGACTTTGCTATCTTGAATACTTATATTCTTTAATCAAACTACCATTCACATGTCTTTTCACTTATGCATATATTTCATACATATATCCATGCATTCTTAGTCTACTTCCTCATTTTGATAAAAAAAACTATCTTCCATATATATCTTTATCCAAATAATAACTTTGTCAGCTTGCAATAAAAAAAATTATATTTAATAATATATGCAAAGTTGGCTTCAAACTATCACTCGGTTCCAAAAGTCTACTCGGGTGATAAACTATCACTCAGGTCATACTAATCACTTGGGCAATTCTGGTTACTCGAGAAATGTTGATAACTCAGGCAACACTGATCAATCATGACTTTTCATAATGCTTACTGACTCGATCGACACTTGATGACTAAGTGTTTTGACACTAATTGAAAATATATCTTTCCATAAGGTCTACAATCTCCCCCTTTGGCATTAGTGACAAAAACACTTATCATTGAATTATGTATTTGATATGTCAAAACTCCCCCTTACTATCTACTCGGGTTTTGACACTACTTCTGCTGCTCGGGTCCAACTGAATCTATTTTTGTGCTTTTCAAAAATTGTATATTTTCAACATTTTTCCACTGTACATGTGTTTCCTCAATGATATTTCCCCTTGATTACAATATAATGATATTTCCCCCTTGTTTTTGACAAAAATGCCAAAAGTGAAATTTATAAGGTTATTCCAAAGTAGGATAGGAAAACACTATGTACCTTCAAAATTTGAGACAAAGTGTTATCCCAATTTTCTTGTGGCACCTTCATGATGTGCAATTCAACTTGTAGCTCTATAGACAACTCTATCATTAGCTCAGCAATTGAGAAATTTTTGTCATGAATGAGTGTCTTAGCATGTGTTATGCATTTCTGCATTCCATCCATGTGTCGTAGAAGTTGGCTTTGTATAGCTGTAAGTGAATCTCTAGTTCTGACTTCTTCTCTCAACAATTCAACCTATAGATTAGTAAGATACTTGATCTTCGTGAAGTGAGCTAAACTAGTACTCGGGTCAAGTGCTAACTTCCTTTCACTTTCCTTCATGTCTACATCAATCTTCACTATCTTATTCTTGATCTCCATAGTAAAGTTAGAGGTGTCACTCAACTTTACAAATAGTGCTACCACATTGGTCACGGTGGTTTCTAGAGTGCTAATGATATTTTTAAGTTGCACCTGGTCAATTTCAATCTTCTTTGCAATTTTTTCTAGAACCTTGTTCTCAAATTTATTCTCTGCCTTCTCGAGTAACTTCTCTTGACCATTCATATCTGTGTTGAACTTGTGGACAATGTCAACAAGTTGGTCCATTATTGAGTCACTCTCATTGACTTCAATCTGCAATGCATCAACAAATGTACTTTTGACATCTTCAAGTACTTTATTCCTTTTTATTTCCTTTTAGAGCTTTTGTTGTGTAGCTCTTTTCTTCCACAGTTCTCCTAGAATATCCATTTTCTCTACAGATAAGCTGGATTGATCCCAGTTTGGAATCAAAATTTCTTTATCAAGATCTATCTCATCATTAATTACTAATTTTTCTTTTCATTTTGTCTTAGGACTCAGTGAAAGAACAATTTCTTTACCTTTACCTTCCTCATCCTTTTCTTTAGTATTCATTCCAATTAGATCATTGACCTTTTCAGTACCAAATGTTGAATCAATGTTACTGATGAGTTAATACTAGCAGTAGAAATATCTACCTTGTCTTTTTGTGACTTGGGTATGCTTGGCTCAGTAGTAAGTTGAGCGTGTTGCTTGGTTTTTGCTTGTTCATATGTGGATTTTGCAACCTTGTCCTTGCTTGAAGGTACTATATTCTGGATAGAAGATTGGGGTAGTGATGTCATTACCTCAACTGCAATCTTCTCAGCATTGGACTCTTCAATAGTCTATACCTTGGGTAATGTATCATCATTTTCCTATTCTGGAGGGTCTGTACTCGGTACTTCTACCTCATTATCTTCTTTCATCTCAAATATTGATTTCCACACTAATCTGGCACGCTAGACTACATCTTCTATGTTTTTGTTCAATATTTGGAATGCCATGAATTGGGGCTGTTATTATTTTGATATTTTCTCAAGGCCTCTTTTACTTCTTTTCCCTTCATTGCAGGCATAACTTTCTTCAATATTTGTTCCCTTATGTCCATTTCAGTTTGGATTGCATTATTCTAGGGGATGGAGACTTCCTTGAATAGGTCTTCAGTCATATAACTCTTTAGCTCAGAGGGGTCATATTTCCATTTTCCCATCTTCTCCACCACTGCTTCTTCAATCTTCTTCTTTTCTTCCTTGGTCCTAGAAGAATAATTCAATGACTTCAAAGAGCTCATATCTCTTCCTTCTTTCAGTTCTTTAATCTTCTAAACAAGTGTGAGTGTTGGTTTGGTGAAAACCATAGTATCATCTTCTTCATCATCCTCATCATCACTCAGTACAAGTCTTTTCCTTGATCTCATTAAGGTGACAACAGGGATAGTGCCTTTTGCCTTTTTCTATTTGGGTGTTTCCTTCATCTTCTTCTATGGAGGTTCTGTTGGTTGTATTCCTGGTTTTTTTATAGTTTGCCCTAAAATTTTGTTGTCCTCCTACCAATTTTTATCCAATGTCATAAAATTTGTCCCAATTTGAATTATCCCTATGAAAATCTTGTGTTCTTAGGTCAAAATCTAGACGAATAGTGAAAAACCCAAAGCCCTGAGCTGTCTTCTATGTTAAAATGCAAAACAAAAATCCTACAAATGTCAATCGAGTTTCTATTTTTGCATTACCTTTTTGAAAGACTTAAGTTATAAAAAGACATGTGCCTTTTTAAGTGGTCGCCTAGTCGCTTAATCCTAAAAGCATATTCCATTTCATAACGAGACTTAGTGATGCACTTTGGTTGGGATGTCTCTAAAGAGAAAGGAATATTCTTTGCAAGTCATGAGACTTAGCAAAGTCCTTCAGTCGTGAAGTCTCCCAATGAATAAAACATGATCTAGCGACATGGAGATAAGCGGTTAAGTTACGATATTGCGCATGGTATCCTAAAGTTAGTAAAGCATTAAGAGACTTAGCGATTCCTTCAGTTGTAGGGTCTCTAGATCGGAACATAGTTAGTGATAAGTTTAAAAGCTTCTATCGCCATGTCTCCAGTTAAAAAGTCAGTTAAGTAAAAGGTTTAGAGACTTGGTGAAAAACCACAAATTGATTGAAATATATGGTGGTCGGGTAGTCACTGGTCAAACATGGTAAGTCAGCATCTTTTCAGTGATTTGGAGACAAACAACTAAGATGAGACACATGTCCATAGTGAATAAAATAAAGTGCATCAGCCGTGTGGTCTCCCAAAAGGAAAAATATCATTTGGCGATTAAGAGAATAAAAGATGTAAAGGTATGCATTTTAATATTGTTGTGTGGTCTCCAAATGATTTAGGGTTTCCAAAATGTATTCAACGACTTAGCAGAGCCGTCAATTGTAGAATAAGATAAGATCAATGGTAGTCATTGGGTCTCTATCAAATTTGCATAGAGTAAAATATTCTCGCGACAATGAGATTAGCTTTGGTCGCATAGTCTCCGAATTAAAATTAAAATGATGAGATAAAGTTTCATGGGCTATGTCGCGAAGTCTCCAAAAGAAATATTAAAGAGCAGTTTTATTTAGCGATTGAGAGACTAAGGGTAGTCGTGGGGTCTCGTAAAGTGAAAAGAACATTCAGAGACTTGGCGATCAGAATTTAATAGATGAAAAAGTAACCATAGTCGCGGGGTCTCTGAATAAACTCTGAGTTTGCCAATACTACTAGAGACTTGGATTCATTTGGTCGCGTGATCGCCAGAAGTAAACCAAATTTTAGCTAAGGTAAAGTGAATCATGTAGTCACCAGATCTCCAGAAGAATTCAGAGTTAAGGGTTTTGATCAGTGATAAGGAGATAGTGCATGGTCGCTTGGTAGCCAAATGTGAAAAATGATATTAAATGGAATTTACTGACATGACAATATGAAAATTCATCATCCAATAGTAATAATGAGGATTAATGATTGTGTGAAAAAGGTAGCTGAGATGCCTGATAAAGAGCCAATCATATCAAAACATGTGATTTTGTTCAAATTTTATAAGGGTTTTTCTGAAAAATGCACTCATATGAATTTGATTTACTATCACATTCATGAGCTATGGCTAGGAATTCAATTAATACCACAGGATGTAAACTTGAAGACAAAATTGATTGATTCTTCAATGATGAGCTAAGTACTTTGTAAAGTTACCATAAAGGGATGATCTCAGGATTATTTTCATTCATCATACATCCATATTTTTAGAGTGGAGAATTTTCTAGGTTTTCTGTGTCCAAGAAGCAAGAATTGATCAATTTCAAGTTGATTATTCAGTTTTCAAGGTTCTTGAATTGTCTTCAATAAGAAGAGAAGGGTAAGGAGTCTTGAGAGAATATTTGTTTCAATATCGGTGAAAGAGAAGTTGAAAATAGAACAAAATGAGTAAAGTAGTTAGTGTGGCATCTACCAGTGGAAAGAGTGATGAAGTGGATGAAGATGCCAAGGGAAAAGGGAATTTCTCTGATGAGTTTTTGAAGCTGTTACCTGGGTCTACACAGAATAAGAGGGCAAATGCCAACATATTGGCAGATGAATAATGCGATATCAGAGATGCCCATACCCCAGGTTCTATAGGTTTTTCTCTTTACAATTACTTTTATAAGAATGTTGATAAAGCCATACCAATATCAAATCCCTGGACTAGTGGTTTGGCTAGGTTAATTGTTCTTGATGTCTTTGTAGACAAAGACTTGTTTATAGGTCTAGCAAACCATTATGACCCCTTATCAAAAACAATTAAAAAGAGTGATGGTACTGCACTCTTAATTCTAAATAGGAATTATTTTATGCAAGCTTTCAGTTTGTATAGTACCATGTCAACTAAGATTGATATTACAAAGCAAGAGGAGAGATATAGGTTATAGCCTGGGGTTGCTAGGAACTAATTGCAAATACATATCATTAAGGAGGTTAGAAACCACATTGTCCCTTTACCAGGAACTACACCCTATTGTTTCAAAGATTTACATTTTTACATCAAGTACATTGCATATGCTTTGTGTAAGGTGTTGGGTAGGGATGGAGGAGCCGAGAAGATAAATGCTGGGATTTTAATGATGGTATTAGATTTACAAGATGTGCGTTCTAGTACTAGCTATGATTACATTCAGTACATCATTGATAGAATGCATGAGGGGTTTGTAGCTATAGAGAAGAAGGATAAAGATCCTAAATTTTTACATTATTCTATCCTAATGCATCTATTATTACATTTTAATTATGGCATCATGGATGTAAACAACTTGAACCACCAGAGAATTTTTCATAACCAGCCCAATCCTATCCAATTTTGGATTAAGATATGGAATTTCACTTCCAAGGACTATGATTTCTATGGATTTGAGAACTGGATTTCCAAGCCTTTGATGCAAAGTTTGGGTGTCAACAAGACTAGACTCCCAGTGAAGGTGCTACAGTTACTGAGACCATGTGAATATTTTGATAAATGGGAAGGTGACCACAATTGGGGAGACTTCTTTTTAGAAGAGAATTTCACTATGATCAGAGTATATGGATGCACACATCCTCCCCATGTCCTACCATATCATGTGCCATCAAGAGTTGTAGCCATGGAATTTATTTGGCAGCATTTGTTAACTAATAATGAGCACTTTGCACCACACAGGAAGGGGACATTAACCCCTAGGCAGTTCAATATTTTTTAGTTTATAATTGGCAAAGGTGCCATTGATTTAGTCAGCAAATGGTTGGAAAGCTATAAGATGGGAGAAGCATTGTATAGGTATATTGATCTAGAGGGATTTATTGTAGGAGCTAAGAAACTCCTAACTCCTACCATACCGAACACATATGTGCATGGTCTTTGTGTGGAGGAGGATGCTACTAGGAACATAATTGATGATGAAGAAGTGAGAAATAGAAGAGAGGGAATTCAAGAGTTGTTGAATTTAGAGAAATAGATAAAAAAAAATGGATTAGCATTTGGAGGTTTTTACCCTGATTTGCCATATTTTGACAAAATCAAAGCTATGATAGATAATTTTTACACACTCTGTGAGCAATTGGATAGAGTTCTAGATGTGAAGAAAGGGGGAAAAGAACCTGAATTTCTAGAATTTGAATATGAGAGTGAGAGTGAAGAAGAATATATCAGTCCACCTCACCTAGATCAACCATAATAGAATGTTGTAGAAGCAATTCAGATACAGGGGGAATAGGGACATATTATAGATTTAACTGAGGTTTCTCAACCTAATGATATAGATCAGCCTGCTAGAAAGAGGCAAAAAGTTGATCTTGGTCAGACCTCTTATGATCAAATTTACATAAGAAAATAGAGAAAAGGGGATAGAGTAAGTGCTCTTATTCCTGGAAATAGATTATATGATCATAATCTAAGAAAGGAAATCAGAAAGGGAAAGAAACTACAGCAGGAGGTAGAAGAAAACATAGAGTTACCTCTTAGAGCATGTATTGATGAAAGATTGCTTCACCAACAATAGTTTTTAAGTGATGATAACTTCATAAAAACTGATGAATTTAAAGATTTCCTCAGATGGCATAAGAAGGAGAAGATCAGAGAGCAGATGAAATTAGATGGTGAAGAAGCAATAACAAATGAGGCTATTCTATCTTTGCAAACATATGATCCTAAAAGTGAGGATGTTTCTCCTGAAGAGGCTAGAAAAATGGTTTTGAACAGTGGAATTTTGCTTGCTGAAGGCTGGGATTTAGCCTCAGCATTCATAATAGGCCAAATCATAAAGCAACCAGATCTAAAAATGGAAAATGAGATCCAAATGGGTGATATGATTAAAGGATTTGGATATAGTCCACAATCCCAAGCATTTTCCATGTAGAATTTGTGTCCTAAAGACCAGAAGCCTCAATTATTGAATATTCAAGAGAGCATGGTGGGAAACTAGATGGTATGGATAGTGCAAAACATAGGAGATCTAGAGATTTATCAAATAATGACACATTGGGCACATTTAAATGAAGACAAGACAAAGCAATTATCTGAGAAATGCGGTGTCCTAATTGAGGAGGCTAGTGCCCTGGCCAAGGATAGAGAACTGTTCCATATCAAGATTCATCAGCAGGCTAAGGTAATTGCTGAAATGACTAAGCAATTACAAGAAAAGTCATAGGTTGTGTATGTACCCTCAGAGTAGCCTCTACAAATAGAAGGAAAAGTTGAAGCAGGGGAGGAGGTAAAAATAGATGATATGGCTAAAAAAGAAAATGAAGTTGTCATAAATGCATTAAGGAGTATACTTCAACATAGGATTGATATCTTGAAAGATAAAATAGATATAATCTTGAATGCATATAATAAATTACCCATTTTTAATGCTGAAGTAACAGGGTATATCTCTACTTTAAACCCTTACTTTGTAGCATGGTCTCCCAGAATACAGCTTTTTGAAAATTTGGCCTCTTTACAGCAACATAGGCTAGAATTGCCAGAGATTGTGTCATAGGTAGAAGATGAGGTCAAGAAAGTTAATGTCACTTTACCTTTCTTTAAAGGTAAATTGAATCAGATAGAGGCAAAGATGAGCCTATTTGGACCGATTTTTAATAGATTTGTTCCTCCACTTAAGGGAGAAGATGATCAGATTAAGGCCTTGGATGCCTAGAGAAATGAATTTGACAGTAGACTACCTAGTAAAGAGGCATTTATTATAGATTCTGATCTTGATTTAGAATGTTTTAATAAAATTTTGGATGAGGCTTTTAAAGCAGAAACTGACATAAATAAATTCTTAGTTGATGTCAAAAGTATAACTGATGTCAGATGGGAAAGGCAGAAAGGAAAACTGCAAAATATTTAGAGTTTCAATTGGCCTATAGAGGAGGATGTGACAGCATGGGATTTAATGACAAGACCAAAGAAAAAGAAGCCTATTGCGATAGAAGAAAAGGTCCTGGATGAAGAGTAGAGAGGAACACTTGGCACCTAATCATTGAGCATAGGGAGGTTAGTAATTATGAAAGACAAGTGTAGGTTAGCCTAAAATGGTGGTCACTTAGTCTCAATAAAAATATTAGATACTATGCTAAACATTATCAGACAAAGGTGCCAGAATTCATATGAAGACAAAAGAAGATTAGATTTCATCCCCTATTCTTGTTTTCCCACCGCTTGAGCATTCTTGTTTTTTGTCTTTTCATTACTTTTAGGGTTAGGTTTCTTAAACCATTCAAAGCTTGTTGCATCCTGACTTTAAGGTTTCCAAGATGGTTTAATACCTATATATAGATAAAATGTAACAATTTTGAAGAGAGATGAAATATATTGGCAAGCCAAACTTTCTAAATTTCAGTCTGTGTTTTTGAGATTTTATCCTTTTTATGTACTAAAGCAGAAATATATGAATAAAATACAGTGCAACTTTATTCCATATTGTTTTTGTCTCTTTGTTTATTGTGTGTACTCTTTTATGTTTAATTTGTAAGGCATGTTAAACATATTGGCTATAAGGTAGCTATCTAATTATTTGCAAGTTTCTTCTAAGGGGGGAATTAAATTTTTTGAGTGATTTCAGAGAGTACAAAGGTAATTAAGGATTTGATACTACATTGTGTGAATGATAGGGTAGTTTTCAAGGCACTTTACCTAAGTTGCATGTAGGTTTCAAAGAATCTTACAATATTCTATTTTATATATCTTTGTGGATTTATATCTATTGATTCTATAAGCCCAAGGATAGGCACTGGTCTAGGAACTTGTTTGGTAATCCATCATCATCCAAAACATTTAATACTATTCAAAATCAATTACCTTCAAAATATATAATAAAATCAATTGTATTCATAGTGATTACAATTGAATTTTGTTGATTTCTTAAAGAGAAAATCAAATAGGTTATCCCTCCTAAAGTAAAAGGAAGAAGGATGAAAGTCCTTGTCTCATTGGTTTATGTTATTAAGACCATAGCCTGGCTTGTAGTACTCTATTTCAAACTAATTATTGCAATCTCCAAGTTATTTTATAAGTTATTGCAATGAGGTCTGAAGTAAGTAGCTAGTGAATGAATTAGTCCACCAAATACATAGGCTGAAGAATGAGTAATCTTTTAAAAAGGTAATACTTGCCTGAGTCTATGGAAGTCAAAAATGAAGGAGGTGATAATAGGTATCCCCAGTGTTATCAAATACCTCAGTAATTAGCCTTTCTCTAGTCAAAAAGGAGTTTGCATTCAAGTAAAATCAGTATACTGTCATCTTAAGATTGTGGTGCAAGAAAAAGAGCTAACAAATTGGTGACTCTGCTGGGGAAAGAGATTGTAAAGTCTTGTTCAAAGTATTCAGAAATCTTTGGTGTTCTAAAGTTTATGATTTTTTCATTATAGATCATACCAGTTGTAGTTTTTAAAATATTGTATTGATAGTATTCATTCATTCCTAACTATTGTTGGGTGGCGGCTCTAAAAGAAAATCTCTGAGATTAGTGCAAATTTAGTAAATATCTCTCAGAATGAATACTAGGTCAAGGATGAAAAATAATCCTGAGAAGACTTTAGATGGTGGAATCCCATCATCTTCAAGGATGGAAATGTCTTACAAGAGGAAGAGAAACCAAGTCAGCATTGATGAAACTCCTCTAAGAGGTAAAGAAAGAAATACTAGGAAAGAGGTGAGCAGCAATCAGCCTTTGTGAGTGTGTATTTGGGAACCTGTCAAGAATGACACAAACACTCAATAAGTCATTGCATTAGCTTGAAAGGTTAGATAAAATGTTCAAAACCACTAATATCGACCTATTGCCCGCTAACTAGGAAGAGTGTGATTAACAACATATTAGCCCTCAGAATATGCTATAAATCAGTGACGAATACAACCTAGCATGAAGGATTTTTTGATTAAAACAAGCTAAAAAGAAGATGAACTGGCATTCTAGCTCTAAAAGTGCAAATGAAAACAATGCAAAAGCATGGAATAGTTAGTGAAATGTGAATCTAGGATGAATTCAATAGCATAACAATGTAATTGAAATCTAAAGTGAAGGCTTATTTTCTCTCAAAATAGGCTTCTATTTATAGAAGAATGGGAGAGAGAGAGAGAGGGGGGGGGGACAAGGTGAATTTATGAGCTAGAAGACCCATTAATGGAGGTGTA
>MU227986.1:600876-617200 GCA_018584345.1 Thuja plicata | reverse complement strand
TAGGTTTAGGATTAAATTAGTATGGGTGAATGGGTTGAGAAGGGTTAGAACCCAGGGTAGAAGTGGTTGAGATAGGTTAGGTTAGGGTTTAGGGGAATATTAATAAATGGATTAAACTTATTTAATTTATTTAGAAATATAGGAATTAATTATTTAAACAATGAAACTACTTTTTAATATTTAGGGGACTATATCCATTTTAATTAAGTTAAATAGGATAGGGGAATGGGTTAATTGCAAGTGGGTATTTGATTTAGGGATTCATTTAATTCCTTTATAACTAAATACTATAGCCATGTTTGATTTTGGTTTGATTTAATTGGTTTGAATTGATATAGATCATATGGCTATAATAGTTAATATATTTTAGTGATAAAAATCACCTAGGACATTAAATTGATTTGAATAATTATGCCAAGCAGTAACAGGGTCGTTTGGACATAATCTAGGGTATGATCACACTTAGGTAAAATAGGTTCCATAGTTGGAACAGACCAAATTCAGGTGGTTACATTTGCCCCTCTTTGAATTGATGTGCGAGCAGCGCATTGATTCAAAGAAAGTTTTTGATTTTGACTTCAAAAAGAATGAGAATTCTATTCTTGGTTGTAAAACAAAATGTTGATGAGATCAGTATCGCATTTGATTGAACAAAACTAATAGAATTGATTTTGAACTTGGTTGTCATCCAAAGATCAATAAAAGATTTTAAAAATACCAATTCTGAACTTGGTTGTCATCCAAAAATTGATAATACTAATTCTGAACTTGGTTGTCATCTAAAAATCAGTATGAAGTTGCCAAAAGCTTTAAAAATCTTCTAAAATGAGGAAACATAAGATATCTAGCTCATGAGAACCAAAGCTTTCTATCCAACAGATCTGACTTTAGTCAAGGAAACTGTTATGCCCCTAGTTTGTTTGATAACGAAGTCATTTTGATGTTGTTTCAAGCAAAATTGAATTGATGATAGTGTGATCATGCCCCCTCAGGAATGAAATCGAATGAAAAGAAATAAATCTCTTAGTTGAAAAGAACATAACACTTGCAGGAAATGGTAGGGCCAGAAAGAGTGGAGTAGAAGAAAGTGTGTTTAAAATAAACACATAATTACCAAGTTAATTACACAAAAATATGAGTGATAAAGCTGATAAAATGATGTTTAGATCAAGAGGTATGATGAAATGTGTAGTATTGACCAATGTTGGGAATGAATGAAGAAAATTTGCAATTGTCAAAACTGTCACAAAAAAGATATTGTGCTGCTAAAAATAGTGTGGGCACCTTCAATTTGGTTCCCGATTGAGTAAAAAGAGAACACAAATGATCTTGTAGTTGTCCAGGAGGAGTTTCGAAACCCCTAAATATCTCAAAAGGCCCATATAAGCCTCCAAAATGACCATTTCACTATTCATTTTCACTTTTAGCTATAGCAAATCAGAGAGCTCTGTAGAGAAAATGGTGGTCCCCGTGAGTAAACATCAATTCAAGATGAGCCGCAGACACCAGCGACCAGCCGACTACCCACCGCCGATAAGTTCTTGATAAAATACCCTATGAATTTTTTATTTTTGTGTGTTTTAGAAGCATGTGAAGTTAGGATCACATCCAGGATTCTGGATCACATTCTGCTAAACGTGACTCGCATCCTATTTTTCCTGAGTCATATCCAGTTTTTCCCAGATTCTGTGTCACATCTAGGTTTTCTCAGATCACATCCCATTTGCTTGGTTTTGTCATGTTTTTGATCAAAAACCATCAGGGGATCGCATCTTGTTTTCTTGGGATCATACCCCATGTTTAGGATCGCATCCCATTTTTTGGGGATCGCATCCCTTATACGCAATCGCATCCTATATTTCCAGGATCGTATCCAGTAAAAGACTTAGATTTTTTAATGTTTTGATCTATTTGCATCCTGCAAACTCTGAAATGACCTAGTTGTTAGGAGGTTGCCCTTGTTTATGGATAAGATTCTGATACTTGATTAGTTTGTCCAAATCAGGCCCAGTTTGAGGTAGTCACTTTTCGCGGCACTTATCTTGTGTGGGTTCTTGCATTGTCTGGCCGGCTATCAGATGATGAGAAGACCACCATGATCCGATGTGGATTTTGTTCACTGATAGGTTTACCCAAGATCAGGGTTAACCGAGGGTTGTTGACTACTCTTTCTAAGAGGTGGCATTCTGAGCACAACACCTTCCACCTACCCACTAGTGAGATTACTATGACACCTGAGGATGTTTGGAGGATTCTGCACGTACCGATGGTCAAACATGAGGTGTTCTTCGAGTCTAGAGCTGTTGTAGTGATTGAGATTGCTCAGAGATTCTTCCAGGATGATACTATAGATTGTAGATACCTATCATGGGATCACATGGTCAATCACTATGATCGATTAGCTGTGTACCTAGCCAGATTGGTAGGTGGCATCCTCATGCCAAATAGGGGTCACCATGGTTTCTTGGTTGGCTGGGTGAGCATGGTGGAGCAGATGATCATTCACCACAAATGCTTCACTTGGGGTAGCTGCATACTAGCCCATACATACAAAGAGCTTCATGAGATCGTATATCACCACACTTGTAGCATGACTGTTGGTATATTGATTCTTCATATTTGGGTGTGGGAGCACATCCCTGTCACACGGCCAATAGTTGATAGGAAGAGGGCACCTGAGTAGCCCTATGTGTATATGTATGCAGGCCTCCTACAGTAGCCCCATCTGGGCAAGGTTGAGTATTAGCGTATATTATTTGATGATATGACATAGGTCATGTGGTGACCATACCTAGATTGCGATGTATGGACTTTTGATGCTCGGCAGGTTCCCTTCTTGTGTCAGAGCAGATATCTGATAGGCCGGACCAAATATATTATAGAGCACTTCTTGATTACCAAAGTTTTGAGACAGTTTGGGTGACGACAGGGCCATACAGAGGATGTGGTAGTATATGCGCGTACCCAAGATGAGACACCTAATTGGGGTGCACAGTTGACTTATGAGACTGCATCCCAGGAGATCTGAGATATGGTTGTTGTAGACTGTAACCTTTGCCTAGATGTTGAGGATGCAGGGATGTTAGATGGGTATGCTGCCGAGATGCTCCAGTATCCCTTTCCATGATTTAGAGTACCTGAGGAGATCATTCCTCATATAGAGGAGCCTCTGGATTATGATCCTGATGGCCGACCCGTCAGGGGGAGAGGCGATAGAGACAGAGCACCGGGGAGACATGGGGGTCATGATGGGGGCAAAGATGGTGGCAGGCATCCCCCTCCAGATGATAGGTGTGGTGGTGATGATAGGGGTGGTGGTGGAGATGCAGTTGATACAAGTGGTCCGAGCAGTAGTGGGCAGGGCAGGTGGCAGAGGTTTAGATTTGTGGCCCCACAGAGAGATATTGGCCCACTAATGACTCCAAAGTAGCATAAATAGCGGTGACAGAGAGCTCAAGAGTAGGATCCTGGAAGAGATGGGGACCCATTATCTCGATGTGAGTAGGAGAGGGAGAAACTCTGAGCCCAGATCATAGCTTTGGAGGATAAGGTTACTACTGCTAATGCTCTTTTAGCTGACAGGGATAGACAGCTTGAGCGGCTAAGAGCCGAGAGGGATACACAGGTAGTGATACTCAGAGAAGAGAGAGATGCCTAGGCCTAGACAGCAGTCCATCAGGGACAGAGGTTGACATATTATTACACCTTGTATCACGTAGTAGTTCCAGAGGGTCAGAGAGAACCTTCCTTTTCTCATGTAGCTCAGCAGTCTAAGGGGGCCATGCCGCCTCCAGCAACTCCTTTCATGCCACCTCCTCCTCCTCCTCCTGACCAAGGAGAGGGGGCAGGATAGAGTTGATGTTGTTGTATCATTTTGTTCATTTTGAGATCATACATGTATATCTGGATCCTGCTAAGATCCCCTCTTTTGTACATTACATTCATTCATACATATATATGATTCTCTTTTTAGCGTACTAATACTCTTTATGCTCACTGATACACTGTATAATTTCTGATACACTTTATGCTTTCTGATACGCTGTATGCTTACTGAGACACTGATGTTCTTTAGATTTGATGATACACTGACATGTGTTTATGCTTACTAATATATTGATACTCTTCTGATACACTTTATGCTTTGATTTGTACCATGGTGATGATGAAACATATCTAATGCAATTGCTTGATTCTGACATGTTTCATGTGGTAAATGTATCCATTTTTCTTTCCATAGTCATGGTAAATGTATATTTTGCACATGTGATGATATCTTGATCTCGTGATGAGTTAGTTCATAGATGATAACATCATTTCATAATGTGGATGTGATGAGTATCTTACTGATATTAATATGTCATAAATGATATCTATGTGAAAATGCAAATGTATGTTTCTTTTGTTTTTCCAGTTGTGCAAAAATAGATGTATGGATGCACTTAGGATGTAGAAGTAAAAATGCAATACATGGATGTTTTATTTTTGTATTTTCCAGTTTCTTCTTTTGAAATGAATGCAAAATGTATGCTATGGATGTGTAACGATATTTAATATCAGTAATATGGATGATGTAATTAACTTGATTCGTTAGAAGAAGATAGAAACCATTTTGAGCACAAAATTCCTCATGTTGTTATTACTGTTGACAAAATGCAGCAGGCAGTCTCTAAATATAGCTATATGAAGACTCTTAGGACTTGTTACTGATTTAGCAAATATTGAAATATTTTTATCATCATTGGGCACTTTTGGAATGGATACCATCGAATAGTACGACCATCACTAATACCCACTGATATTATGATAATATGAATACTATATTTTATTGAAATGTCAGAAAGAGACTTAGGTACCAAGGCATAGAAGCGAGGATAATCCTTGTGACTCTTTGTCTTTGTGCAGATGTCATTGAGAAACTAAGAAGACATAATAAATTATCAATTGTGATTCAATCAAATAAAATTTATAATTATTTAGATGCCCCTAGTTAAAAACGTCATCAGGACACTAAAGAATTATAATCAAACTAATAGAAAACTGTGTGTTTAATTAGTACTTGTTCATTCATCTGTCAAACATAGTAAAGATTCATCAATCAAAAAATTGGAATATAAGCAATATGGTGTTCCATGTCTGTGTATTGATAGGATCATTTGTTCATGTTTGTGATCCAATATAGCCTTGTAAGACCTCCATGACTGTAAATGTTGTGTCTGATGTTTGTGAAAAGACACCCTTGTTTTGGAAAGTGACATTGTTTTGCATGTATTGAGTACCATTGTGTCTGTGAGGCAAACCATCCTAAAGGAACCGAGAAACCGCAATTGACTATGCCAACAAAGATGCCACCAGTGCAGAATGACTTATTCCTAAGACGTAAAGATAGACAAATCCCAAGAGAGGATAAAATAGTCATGTAGGAAAATGAAGTCAACGTATGAGAACAGGAAAAATTATGAAGGCCTAGTATCAGTAGTGCATTGATAAATGGAGCATAGAACACAAGTGATGCCTGATTGCCAGGTTTTCACCACTTGGCAAGATCTTTTTCTTTCTTTTTGCTACCAAGATGCCTATTTTACTATGTGCTCATCAAGGCACTTTTTCTCTTTTTCAATTTTTTTCCTTTTTTTTTTTTTTAAATGTTTTTGTAGTATCAAGGCACCTGTTTACCAATTTTTCACCAAGGATACCCATTTTGTAGGACTTTTTCCACTGTTTTTGAATTTCTTCAAGATCAATTTTTTGAATGTTTTTGGTATTTTGCAAGAAATTTTTGCTGTACAGGATCTGCTAGCCAAACATTAAGCGTAGAACCACTTCAAATGTAGAGTATTGATAGGATATAGAAGAATGTCTCCCTCAGGTGTAGCTAACTGATAAGCTCCAGTCCCAAAAGTAGCAGTGATAACATAAGGTCCCAGCCAGTTAGGTTCAAACTTTCCTTTCTACTCCCTGCTAAGCTAGTTCCTAGGATTCTCCTTGAGGACGAGATCTCCTACTTCAAATTTGTGTGGCTTTACCTTTTTATTGTAACCTTTGGAAATACGTGCTTGATACACTTTGAGATGATCAAACACTTGTTGTCTACGCTCATCTCATAAGTCCAGAGAATTCACCCTATCTATGCAGTACTGCTCATTAGTAACCAGTCCTTGTAAAGATATCTACAAAGAAGGGATTTCAACCTCAATAGGTAGTACTACTTTAGTGCCATAGACTAAAGAAAATGGCATGGCTCCAATTGGTGTTCAGATGCTTGTTTTGTAGGCCCATAGTGCTAGATTTAGTTGTAGATGCCAGTCTATGCCAGACTTACTCACAGTTCTGTGTAGAATCTTGAGAATATTCTTGTTTGATGCTTCAGCCTGTCCATTACCTTGAGGGTAATAGATTGAGGAGCAATGTTGAGTGATATGGAACTATTCATAGAGGTCATCAATGTCTTGATTTTTAAATTGGCCCCCATTGTCTGTTACAATTGAAGAGGGTATCCCATATCTACAAATAATGTAGTTCAGAATGAACATAGCTACCTGTTTGCCAGTGGCTTTGATTAGTGGCATGGCTTCAACCCACTTTGTGAAATACTTAGTGGCTGTAATGATAAACTTGTGTCCATTTGAGGAGTTGGGATATATTTGTCCAACCAAGTCAAAGGCCCATTGTTGAAATGGCCAATGTGTTATAAAAGGTATGATTTCTCTGGTAGGAGCATGAATAAGGTTTCCATGTGTCTAGAATTTAAGACATGCTTTGGAAAATTGAATAGCATCCTTCTCCATGGTAGGCCAATAATAGCCTACTCTGAGTAGTTTCTTGGCTAATGAAAGGTCGTTTGAGTGTGATCCACATACACCTTCGTGGACATCTTTTAATGCTAGATTAGACTCTTGGAGTTCTAAACAATGAAGTGTTCCATTGAGACTGCATTGATATAGGTTGTTAGTTATGAGTACGTAACGTGATGCTATCCTAATCAGGGATCTTTTCTCATTTCTAGACAAATTGGTGGGGATGGTTTGATTGGAAAGATAAGCAATAATATTGGCATATCAAGATTGATCTGGGGTAGTTAAGGCACATATCACTTGGTTTTCATGGGTATCAAAGGCAGGGTAGGAGATTTCTTCCACCAAGAAGTCATAGTGGAATTGATGCTCCTCTAGTTGCAACATGGATGCCAAGGTAGCCATAGCATCTGTAGCTTTGTTCTCTAATCTTGGTATCTCCTAGAAGGTGACGAAGACAAAGTACTTCTTCAGATCATCAACTAGTTTCTTGTAGGGCATCAACTTTTCATCTTTTGTCTGATACTCCCCATTGATTTGATTGATAATTAGTTGGGAATCACCATACATGTGTAATTATATGGTCTTTCATTCCATGGCTAGCTTGAGGCCATTGACCAATGCTTCATATTCTGAGATATTGTTGGTACATGGAAACATCAATTTGTAAGATTTAGGAATCTTGTATCCTTGTGGAGTTATGAAGAGAACCCCTGCTCCAGATCCTTGTTGCATGAAGGAACTGTCAAAGTACATCTTCCAGGGATTTTCAGTAAGATGCATAATCATTTCATCAAGAAATTCAATTAGCAGAGGTTCATCATCTTGAAGTGGTGAATTAGATAATTGATCTGCAAGCACCTGTCCTTTGATAGCTCTCTGTTCAACATATTCAATGTCAAACTCACTCAGAATTAGGACCCATTTTGCCAAACATCCTGTTAATGTTGTTCTATTCAAGAGATAATTTAGAGGATCAATCTTAGCAATGAGATTTACTGTATGAGAGATCATGTAGTGTCTCAATTTTTGTGATGCGAAGACAACTGCTAAGCATGCTTTTTCAATAATGCTATAATTGAGCTCATAGGTGACCAATGTTCTACTAATATAGTAGATAGCTCTTTCTTTCTTTGTTTCATCTTCTTGTGCCATTAATACTCCTAGGGACGTAGCTGTAGCTGAAATATATAGAAGCAAAGGTTTCCCATGAATAGGTGCCATAAGACTAGGTGGTGAAGCTAGGTACCCTTTCA
This sequence comes from Thuja plicata, assembly GCA_018584345.1. Lineage (NCBI taxonomy): Eukaryota > Viridiplantae > Streptophyta > Pinopsida > Cupressales > Cupressaceae > Thuja > Thuja plicata. The sequence continues at coordinate 609,150 of MU227986.1, read as the reverse complement.
ATTCTATGAAGTTTGCTTCCCAGTGTTCATCCCAATTAAATGTAACCCCTTTATGTAGTAGTTTAGTAAAGGGTTGTGCCTTATCTGCAAGTTGGGACATGAATCTCCTGATAGACTGGAGTCTCCCTTGTAGTGTCCTCATTTGACTGATATTACATGGAGGAGGCATCTCTAGAATAGCCTTTACCTTTGCAGGATCTACGTCAATTCCCTTTGCTGATACTATAAATCCTAGGAGCTTCCCTGATTGGACCCCAAAGGCACACTTTTTGGGGTTGAGCTTGAGTTGGAACTGTTCCATTTGATCCAATATTTTTCTTAATTTAGCAATATGAGTCCCTATTTCCTTTGATTTTGCCAATGTTTCATCTACATAGTCCTCCATGTTTTTGTGCATCATGTCATAAAATATTGTTGTCATGGCCCTTTGATATGTTGCAACGGCATTCTTTAACCCAAAAGGCATGACGTTCCAACAAAAGGTTCCCCACGTGCATGTGAATGTGGTTTTCTCTTGATCCTCAGGGGCGATCTTGATTTGATTATAGCCCGAGGATCCATCCATTAATGAATACATCTAGAAGCCTGCTGTAAGATCTATGATCATGTCAATGTTTGGTAGAGGAAAATCATCTTTTGGGCATGCTTTATTTAGGTCTCTGAAGTTCATTTAGATCCTGATAGATTTATCAGATTTAGAAACAAGGACCACATTGGAGATCCACCCTACATAGGCAATCACTCAAATAAATCCAGCTTTTAACAACTTTTCTAGCTCCACTTTTACCAATAATGCAACATGAGGATGCATCTTTCTAAGTTTTTGTTTTACGGGCTTGATCCCAGGAGCTATAGACAAGTGGTGCATGATTAGATTAGGATCTAGCCCTGGCATATCAGTGTAATACCATGCAAAGTTGATCTTCTTTTCCTTCAGGAACTCTGTGAACCATACCTTCTCTTCTTCTGATAAAGATTGTGCCAGGTGAACTATTTGAGGATTTTCATCAGTGCCCAAGTTTACTGGCTATGTTGGTTCAATAAAAACTAAAGATCTTTCCTGAAAGTGTTCAGGGAGGATATCAAGAGTCTAATCCTTTGGTGCCTCAAAGAGGTTTTCACCATCGGATACATCTTTTTTCTTTACTATTTTTGGATCTGATACTGCCACAGAGTGGTTTTCACCCTCAGTCCTCTTTTTCTTTTTTCTTTTTTATTTTGTGACTAAGAAACTTGATATCCTCCTGTGACATGTTCTCACTCCTTGCATTGGTGGAAGAAGGGTAAGGTTCACAAGCATTGAGATAACAAGCTAGGGAGTGGTCATTGGGAAAGTCAAGGATAGGAATTAGATCCATTTCAGTCCAATCAATCAGGTCTGGAAGTACCAATGTTAGGGAGTTAGAGTCTGAGAAGGATAGCATCGTGTTAGTATCAAGACCATTAACTAGCATGACATGATCTGTTAAGTTAATTTCTTTGATGTTTAGATCAATAAGAGCAAGATCATCATTAAAAGGGTCATTTTTAGTTGTATGGGGATCAAACTCTAGTGACTCATCAGTAGAGGTCCCATCATCATCTCGTTGTAGAAGGAGGCTTCTTTCTTGTAGCCTATGAAATTCCTCTAGAGTTATGTATTCACCAGTGTCTCCATCAATGATTGGGGGAAGGAACTCTTCTTCTGCTTCCGGGGGATCAGCATCATTGAAAGGAGTGTTAGGTCATCTACTAGGAGCCGAGGATGTTGCAAACATATGGATTGTATCTATTCTAGTCTCTTCAGAGGCAATGGACAATTGGTCCCACTCATAGTCATGAGAGATGGTGACATCATCGATAGATCTATTCAAGTAGTCAGCAATGGTTATCTAATGTACTCAATTTGTTGTTTGTAGATCAAAGTTAGGTAGATTGAGGACATGTGAAATTGTGACCAACTACCCCAAGTTAGGATGTAAATTCTATGGTCGGGGTGTCTCTTGAGTGATCGTTGCTATGGTGTCCCCTACCTCTTGAATGGGAGGTTTTTCTAGCAATGGAGTGTGCAGATCCTGTGGTGCCTTAGAGCTAGGCATATAGTGTTCTCCTTGGTACGTGGAATTTTCTACACCAATGTGTAATAACCTCTCATAAGGCCATGGTTCCAGCACTATCTCACTTGTCTTATCACTATTTGTTTCAGATGTTGGACTCTTTTTGGAAACAGGTTTATCAAATTTGGTGTTGAAATCGAGTCATGTTTTATCTCTATTGAGGCGGAACTCCATGGGTATGGGTTCAATGATCCATCATCCTGTGTCATTTAGAGGCCCCTTTCCTTTGTAGACCATTTGTGTAAGGAACTCATATCCCTTTCCATACTATTTAGGGGATATCTTTACATGTTTGACTTCGGATTCCACTGGTTCTCCTTTGTATAGCCAATCTAAGACTGCCAGTTCTTCAGTGTTATCTAAAGAAGATGTGGATGCCTTTATCATGCCAGTTGCTTTGTGTACTTCTAGCTCTTTGGATGCTAGAGGTTTGAATGTCGATGAAGGTTTTCCATAGGATCTTGGTGACACCAGAAGTTCTGTCAGCGAGGGAGTTAGATCCAGCTTGTACTCTCCCATACCTATTTCTTGAAGTTTCAAAGTCTTGCTAAAAACTTTCATGACCATGTCTTTGGTAGTTTCAGGAGCAACCATATCCATAGACTCTTTGTTGTTTGGGATCATGCTACCTACTTTGACATTGTTGCAAGTGTAGTTGGCATCTGCAAGAATCGTCACTTCCACCCCATTATGTGGAAATTTTATGCATTGGTGGTAAGTGGATGGTATAGCTTGCATCTCATGAATCCATGGTCTCCCCATTAGGATATTGTAGGCCAATGGTAAATCCAAGACTTGACATATGACATCTCTCTCAATCAGCCCAACTCTGATAGGTAGACAAATAATACCTCTGGAGGATCTTTCTTCCTCATCATAGGCCTTGATAATTATCTTGTTTCTAGAGTCAATTGTTTTCTCTAAGAGGCCTAGTCTCATGACCAAATGCAGTGTACAGATATTCAATCTGGTGCCTCCATCTATCAACACATTTCTAACATAGGATTTATGGATAAGTTCTTCGATATGGAGGGGTTGATTGTGTGGATGGGTCAATGATTTGTCATCCTCTTCAGAAAAGGAGAGGTAATGTGGCACTGAGATATGATTGACCATCACTTGGAACTTGTCTATATCTATATCCTTTGGAATTTTAGCAGTGTGTAGGGCTTGTTCTAGGATTTCCCTATGTACTATGGATATCTTGAGCAATTCAAAGATGGAAATTTTGGCAACGGTCCGTTGCAATTGGTCTACCAAGTCATATTTCGCTCCAGGGATAGTGACCATGTGTTTTGTTGCTGGTTTAGGAATAGTCACAATAGGAACCTTTGATGTTGATGTCGGTGTTGGTTTTGGAGGTCCTTTGATCGTAACTTGTGCTTGGCTCTGTGTTACAACATTCAAATGGGATGAGGCCCCTTTAATTGTGATTACGTTGATGGATTCAATCTTCATCTCGAGCATGTTAATCACATTATCATTCTTGGAGTAGGCATAATTTACCTCATTACCTTTCCCTTTAGATGTTTCTCCTTAATTGTAATTTGGAAAGGGTTTGTTGAATGTTGTATGGTCCTCATTGGTAGTATGTCCATCTACCTTGATCTTACCTCCCTCGATGAGGTCTTGGATAACATGTTTAAGCTTAAGACAATTATTTGTCTTGTGTCCTTTATTTTTGTAGAAGACACAATAAGAGTTATCATCCCACCACCTGGGTTTGACCATTGGTTCCCACGGTTTGGAATCAGGAATCATAATAACTTTCTTGTCCACCAATGTTTTTAAGACAGTCTCAAGAGGTTCCCCCAAAGGAGTGAATGTTCTATGAGGCTTTGACGTCCATGTCCGTCCTTTGTCATTGTCATTGTTTACCTTCGGAACAGGAGGTGTTATTTTAGCCTCTTTACTTTCTTGCATGCCATTGGCTAGATTGAATGCCTTGGTTTTGGGATTAATGTTAGAGGCATCGACCACTCTGTCATTAACAACATTTTTGTTCTGCTTCCACCATTTAGGCTTGGAGTTAGAGCTTTTAGTTTTGTTCTCATTTTGAAGAGTGATCTCTCCTCTTTTGACCATTACTTCCTCAATACGGAGGGCATTCTTGATCATCCTATCGAAACTAGGAGAGTCCTACATTTGGAGAGTGTAGCTCAATTCAAGAACTAAATTATTGATGAAGATTTCCATCTTCTCTATTTTAGGAATGACTCTTGAATACCATGAGAAAATATTCCTCCATCTTTGTAGGAAGTGTGTGAATGATTCTCCTATTTTCTATTTTGTGTTACACAAGTCCATCATAGTGACATCATGTTGAATGTTGTAGGATTATTGTTGAATAAATCGTTGGATCAACTCCTCAAATGTTTTGACCTTAGGGTTTATCTTTGAGAACCACTCCATGGCATTACCTCCTAAACTTCCTGGAAATAGTCGCATGAGATATTTTTCTTCGTGTATGTACTCGATGCTAAGGGCACAGAATTCCCTTACATGGTCATGTGGATCAGTTTCTCCTATATACTTGTCGTACTTTGTCCTTGCCACATTGGGAGGAAACGGAACCATTGTGATACTCTTGTCAAAAGGAAATGGAAAAATGGTGTCCAAAGAGTATTTCATTTTAGGCTTTTATTTCTCTTGCTTGAGGTTGGTGAGTTTTGTTTGCATCTGATTGAGCTGCTTGGTAAGGATAGATATGGCGTTGGGTGCTTCCTTTTCTTTGATATTTTCCACATTATAATCCTTGGGTAACTTGACATCGGTGGATGCTAAATGGAGAAAGTACTTTTCTTTGTCATTGCTGATTAGCCTTTCCAATAGCTTGTGGATCCTTTTACTTTGTTTAAGTTTTTCATATTCATCTTCAAGGATCTCTTCTTCACTGTCTAACCCAAATGGATTATGTTCATACCTGGGTCTTTCTTGTTCTTCTGAGGCTTCGAATTGTGCTTGTTTGCGATCATCATAACCTTCAAAAGCCTTACTCCACTCATTAGTGTTGGTATCCATTTGAGGTGAATCTATTTTAAAGAGTGAGCTACAAGAAGTTTCTCCTTGAAAGTGGGGTGTTTTAGGAGGCACTTCTGATCCTTCAGTTGTGTACTTGTTGCGTCTTGTGTTAACCATGAAGTTTATTTCTCAACTTCGTTAATGTTTCCCAATAGTGCAAGCAAAGATTTTAGATCGTCCAAGTTGGTGTGTCTAGGTAGAAGTAATTGTTTGTTTGTTTGGTGGATGTAAATAATTCCAGCGTCAGAGGGTTAGAATGCCCTGATAGTGAGCTGGGAACCAAGTTGTTGATAGAAAATGGGTAGACCACACGTATTGAACAGATCATGAAAGAATGACTAAGCATGCAAGGTGGATGTTGCGAGAGTGTTTGAAAATAATAGCAGGGAGACCAGAAGAGACAATAGGGACCGGCTAAAGAGCAAAAAGGGTACCTAAAACAATTGAGACTTCCTAAGAAAAACTGTTAGAAATGCCCACTCTCTTGAATGCAATCTCCCAGATATGAGCCTCTGATGGTACCAGATGTGATCTTAGAATCTGGATGCGACTGTATGCTGACTAGATGTGATCCAATGCACTTAAAAGTGATCCTATACCCTAAATGCGACTCAGGAAAAATAGGATGCGATCTTATGATGGTCTTGTCAGTTTTGGTCAATTTTGAAAATTTTTTTTTTGAAGAGCGTGAAGTTGTTCATTTCCAGATTGCATCAAGAGGTATCATGAGATGTGAAAAACACTTGTACTCTAGGGTGTGAAATTTATTGATTTTTTTGAGGAGATTTTTCTTTTTAGTGATCTTTTTGACACGTCAAACAGTTTTGCATTATTAAGAGGATGAATTAAACACACATCTTTTCCTATTCTCTAGGTGGAGGATGAAAATCTTTGCTCATTAATTTAGGTACACACTCAAATGCTAATCAGAATACAGCCATCACCAAGCACACAATGTCTCTAGTCATGATGTTGTATTAGCTTACTCCAAATGCAAGTGAGGGCATGATATGACGAGTGTCTTGGGGCAATTACTTTTTGCCTTGCACAAAGATTATCACCCTTTCAGGGATGAATCGGGAATTTTTTCAATTGAAGTTGTTGTAGATTATTGGGCAATCCGTTCGAAATTGTCCCCCATAGAATTGCACAAGGAAAAATTGAGGTGTATAGCCCTATGAGTACCTGAATATATATAGTCTCGCAAGCAAGATTCAAGAGGCTCCGCTCTATATATACCCCGATATGTTCAAGGAATGATGTCAAAATTCCAAGAACAAATCCATCTTTCGAGGCTTTGGCCTACAAGGAGGCAACTATTTATAGTGAGTTGGAAGGGTCAGCGTAAGACCTGTCCTCACTTGGGTCATTCCCGGGAGATTTTTTCGTCAACCGGCAGGCCCTCTACTGTTAAAAGATTGGTAACCAGGATTGGCGAGCTTAGGATTTCTAGATTTTTTATTCTTCAAGAGAAGAAGAGAATACTCTCGTAGTCCATGTCATTTTCTCCTCAAACACTTAAAACAATGATTCTTTCCCTCAAGCTATGTTGAGCTTGATTTAATTTTTCCTATTTTAAAGCAAATAGCAAGGGAAAGTTTGTTTTGTTTAATTAAGCACAAAATTTAGTGAGTTTGTGTTGTTCAATTTTTTATCTAAAAAGAAATTAAACGATGTGTTTGTTCATTGATCCCACATGATTTATTGATTTGTTTTTGTTCAATTTCTATCCCCAAAATGAATTAAACAGTGTGTTTGCTTGTTCAATTACTCCCAATTTTTTTACAAAATGATAAAACAGCGTCCAACTTTTTGATTTTCCTCAAGAGGAAAAGAGCATAATATCTAGTTGTTTTAGCAAGTGGAGAAAATGGTCTTAAAAGTTTGAAAAGCAGATAAATAGAAGTCACGATGGAGGGGGTTTGGAAACCTATAAAAACCACATTAGTATCCTTCTAATCCAACTCCATGAAAACTACCAAAAAGTACCTACAAACACTTGTTAATCTGTAAGATACAAAAATCACAACTTGTTAGACTTGTTAGGATTAGGCAAACAAAGTAGACAAGATTTTCAACCAAATACGAGCCTAAAATCCTATTGAACATGATTTAGTATCTGGGATGCGAGACTATTTACCAAATACGAGCCCTTGCTGACCGGATGCCAGCCAGAACCAGAAATGATCCAGGAAATCCCTGATACGATCCAAAAATTATGCGGTTCGACGATGTATCTGGGATGCAATCCTGCAAGATTAAATGTGATTCAGTGTCCGATTCCTAAGCCTGCAAATTGATAAGAAAGTGTTAGAAAATGAGGCCAAATGGAAATTTAGGCCCCATGGTGGGTGCCAGAGATGTGAGTGTGTATTTGGGAACCTGTTAATAACGACACAAACACTCAATAAGTCATTGTATTAGCTTGAAAGGTTAGATAAAATTTTCAAAACCACTAATATCAACCTATTTCCGACTAACTAGGAAGAGTGTGATTAACAACATATTAGCCCTCAGAATATGCTATAAATCAGTGATGAATACAACCTAGCATGAAGGATTTTTAGATTAAAACAAGCTAAAAAGAAGATGAACTAGCATTCTAGCTCTAAAAGTGCAAATGAAAACAATGCAAAAGCATGGAATAGTGAGTGAAATGTGAATCTAGGATGAATTCAATAGCATAACAATGTAATTGAAATCTAAAGTGAAGGCTTATTTGCTCTCAAAATAGGCTTCTATTTATAGAAGAATGGGAGAGAGAGAGGGGGGACAAGGTGAATTTATGAGCTAGAAGACCCATTAATGGAGGTGTAAGAAGCATTAATGCCCAAAGCATTAATAAGGCATGTGAGAGACATAGGCTTAAAGTCTTCATATTTATGAAGGCCTTAAAGAAGCATGGGAGGAAGGCTTGAGAAGGTGGACCTTAAGAAAGTCCAGCTTGAGAAAATGGACTTTCTCAAGTGTGTGGAGTTGCTAAACATTCCTTAATGGAATGTGACAACATTAGGAGGTGGGTTAGAATAGAATTAGGTTTAGGATTAAATTAGTATGGGTGAATGGGTTGAGAAGGGTTAGAACCCAGGGTAGAAGTGGTTGAGATAGGTTAGGTTAGGGTTTAGGGGAATATTAATAAATGGATTAAACTTATTTA
>MU227986.1:541660-594365 GCA_018584345.1 Thuja plicata | reverse complement strand
ATGCTCGGTGAATACTACAGATTCTGCTAAATCCTTTGGTAACCGACTGAACTCGGTAAGTACTGCGAACTCGGTAAAGACTGACTTTCCTTTGCTAACCGTGCGAACTCGGTAAAGACTAACTTTCTTTAGTTAATCGAGTGAGCCGGGTAGTAACTAACTTCTTGATATAGTATTATGTTGTGCTCGGTAGACTCTGTAACTTGCTTCTCTTACCGTCTGAACTCGGTAGACTTGGTAAACTGCCTTGCTGAACATTCTTAGCTCGGTAGACTCTGTCTAATGACTGATATGACATTCTGAACTCGGTAGACTTTGTCTGATGACTGATATGACATTTGTGTAACATCAAGGACAACACACAATTAAACAATTATTTCCAACAGTGTGAACCTTGTCAAAGGTTCTCAAACAAGCTAAAATTTTCAGGAGCTCTGTTGTTAAATCCAGTAAGTATTGAAGCCCCTTTTACTAGGTGGAGGGTTGATTTGATTGGTGAATTTCAAGATAAATCTAGTGGGGGACACAGTTGGATACTTGTAGCCACAAATTATTTTACCAAGTGGATTGAAGTCATCCCTACAAAGAAAGCAACAAGCAAGGTAGTCACTGAATTTCTAATGGATAATATTATAACCAGATTTGGTGTACCTACTAAATTAGTAATAGATAATGCCATGATTTTTAGATCAAAAGAAATGACAGATTTCTATGAGAAATATGGAATTACAATATCATATTCATCCCCATATCATCCATAGGCAAATGGACAGGCTGAATCTAGTAATAAGAGTATATTGAAAATACTAAAAAGAATTCTTGAAAAGAATAAAAGGGCATGCCATACTAAGTTAAAACTAGTACTTTGGGCTGACAGAATAATAGTTAAAAAGGAAACTGGAAAGTCTCCATTTGAGCTAGTGTATGGTCTACAGGCAAGAATGCCTATCAATAATTTATTACCAGTATATCAGTTTATACAAGAGGAACATTTAGATGTTTCTGACAATATGCATAATAGAATGACTCAGTTGGTAGAATTGGATGAAGCAAGAAGAAATAGCCAAAAAGAAAACCTTAAGTTGCAACAAAAGATGAAATATCTTTTTGACTCTTACTTATTGAAGAACATGGATGGAGAAAATTTTGAGTTGCCTGTGCATTGGCAATTCCTAAATCCCTTTTCAACTAAGAACCAAGGTTCATGCACAAGTACATATGTATCATACTGTGAATACTTTCCTTCGGTTATGTAAATGTTATAAATAGTTTCCCTTATCTAATAGGTTAGTTGGTGTCCTCTTCATTTTTTGATCTAAGTCTGCAACCAGAGATTCTGTAGTTCTTTGCCACAAACTGTGTTTAGTCAATCCTCAAATAGAGCCACTGTTGGTTGTATTCCTGGTTTTTTGATGGTTTTCCCTAAAATTTCATTGTCCTCCTGCCAATTTTTATCCAATGTCAGAAAATTTGTCCCAATTTGAATTATCCCTATGAAAATCTTGTGTTCTTAGGTCAAAATCTAGATGAATAGTGAAAAACCCAAAGCCCTGAGCTATCTTCTATGTGAAAATGGAAAAAAAAAACCCTAAAAATGTCAATCAAGTTTCTATTTTTGCATTACCTTTTTGAAAGACTTAAGTTATAAAAAGACATGTGCCTTTTTAAGTGGTCGCCTAGTTGCTTAATCCTAAAAGCATATTCCATTTCATAATGAGACTTAGCAATGCGCTTTGGTTGGGATGTCTCTAAAGGGAAAGGAATATTCTTTGTAAGTCATTAGACTTAGCGAAGTCCTTCAGTCGTGAAGTCTCTCAATGAAGAAAACATGATCTGGCGACATGGATACAAGAGGTTAAGTCACGGTATCGCGCATGGTATCCTGCAGCTAGTAAAGCATTAAGAGACTTAGCGATTCCTTTAGTCTCAAAGCTTCTATCACCATGTCTCCAATTAAAAATTTAGTTAAGTAAAAGGCTTAGAGACTTGGTGACAAACTGCAAATTGATTGAAATATATGGTGGTCGGATAGTCGCTGGTCAAACATGGTAAGTCAGCATCTTTTCAGTGATTTGGAGACAAACAAATAAGATGAGACATGTGTCCACAGTGAATAAAATAAAGTGTATCAGTCGCATGGTCTCCCAAAAGGAGAAATATCATTTGGCAATTAAGAGACTAAAAGATGTAAAGGTATGCATTTTAATATTGTCGCGTGGTCTCCAAATGATTTAGGGTTTCTAAAATGTATTCAGTGACTTAGTGGAGCCGTCAAATGCAGAATAAGATAAGATCAATGTTAGTCGTTGGGTCTCTATCAAATTTGCATAGAGTAAAATGTTCTCACGACAATGAGATTAGCTTTGGTCGCATAGTCTTTGAATTAAAATTAAAATGATGAGATAAAGTTTCATGGGCTATGTCGCGAAGTCTCCAAAATAAATAGTAAAGAGCAGTTTTATTTAGCAATTGAGCGACTAAGGGTAGTCACGGGGTCTCATAAAGTGAAAATAACATTCAAAGACTTGGCGGTCAGACTTTAATAGATGAAAAAGTAACCATAGTCGTGGGGTCTCTGAATAAACTCTAAGTTTGGAAATACTACTAGCAACTTGGATTCATTTGGTCGTGTGATCGCCAGAAGTAAACCAAAGTTTAGCCAAGGTAAAGGGAATCAGGTAGTCACCAGATCTCCAGAAGAATTGAGAGATAAGGGGTTTGATCAGCGATAAGGAGATAGTGCATGGTCGCTTGGTTGCCAAATATGAAAAATGATATTAAATGGCAGTTGCTGACATGACAATATGAAAATTCATCATCCAATAGGAATAATGAGGATTAATGACTGTGTGAAAAAGTTAGCTGAGATGCCTGATAAAGAGCCAATCATATCAAAACATGTGATTTTGTTCAAATTTTATAAAGGTTTTTCTGAAAATGCACTCATATGAATTTGATTTCCTGTCACATTCATGAGCTACGGCTAGGAATTCAATTAATACCACAACATGTAAACTTGAAGGCGGAATTGATTGGTTCTTCAAAGATGAGCTAAGTACTTTGTAAAGTTACCATAAAGGGATGATCTCAGGACTATTTTCATTCATCATACATCCAGCTTTTTAGAGCAGATAATTTGCTAGGTTTTCTGTGTCTAAGAAGCAAGAATTGATCAATTTCAGGGTGATTATTCAATTTCCAAGGTTCTTGAATTGTCTTCAATAAGTAGAGAAGGGTAAGGAGTCCTGAGAGAAGATTTGTTTCAATATCGATCAAAGAGAAGTTGAAAACAGAACAAAATGAGTAAAGTAGTTAGTCTGGCATCTACCAGTGGAAAGAGCGATGAAGTGGATGAAGATGCCAAGGGAAAAAGGAATTTCTCTGAAGATTTTTCAAGCTGTTACCTGGGTCTACACAGAACAAGAGGGAAAATGCCAACATATTGTCAGATGAATACTGTGATATCAGAGATTCCCATACACTAGGTTCTACAGGTTTTTCTCTTTACAATTACTTTTATAAGAATGCTGATAAAGCCATACCAATATCAAATTCCTGGACTAGTGGTTTGGCTAGGTTAATTATTCCTGATGTCTTTGTAGACAGACTTGTTTATAGGTCTAGCAACCCATTATAACCCCTTATTTAAAAAAATTAAAAAGAGTGATGGTACTGCACTTTTAATTCTAAATAGGAATTCTTTTATGCAAGCTTTTAGTTTGTATAGTACCATGTCAACTAAGATTGATATTACAAAGCAAGAGGAGAGATATAGGTTACAGCCTGGGGTTCCTAGGAACCAATTGCAAAAACATATCCTTAAGGAGGTTAGAGACCACATTGTCTCTTTACCAGGAACTGCACCCTATTGTTTCAAAGATTTACATTTTTACATCAAGTACATTGCATATGCTTTGTGTAAGGTGTTGGGTAGGGATGGAGGAGCGGAGAAGATAAATGTTAGGATTTTAATGATGGTATTATATTTACAAGATGTGCATTCTAGTACTAGCTATGATTACATTCAGTACATCATTGATAGAATGCATGAGGGGTTTGTAGCTATACAAAAGAAGGATAAAGATCCTAAATTTTTACATTATTATATCCTGATGCATCTATTATTACATTTTAATTATGGCGTCATGGAGGTAAACAACTTGAACCCCTAGAGAATTTTTCATAACCATCCCAATCCTATCCAATTTTGGATTAATATGTGGAATTTCACTTCCAAGGACTATGATTTCTGTGGATTTGAGAACTCGATTGCCTACCCTTTGATGCAGAGTTTGGGTGTCAACAAGACTAGACTCCTAGTGAAGGTGCTATAGTTGCTGAGACCATATGAATATTTTAATAAATGGGAAGGTGACCACAATTGGGGAGACTTATTTTTAGAAGAGAATTTCACTATGATCAGAGTATATGGATGCACACATCCTCCCCATGTCCTACCATATCATGTACCATCAAGAGTTGCAGCCATGGAATTTATTTGGCAGCTTTTCTTAACTGATAATGAGCACTTTACACCACAGAGGCAAGGGACATTAACCCCTATGCAGTTCAAGATTTTTCAGTTTATAATTGGCAAAGGTGTCATTGATTTAGTCAGCATATGGTTGGAAAGTTATAAGATGGGAGAAGCATTGTATAGGTATATTGATCCAGAGGGATTTATTGCAGGAGCTAAGAAACTCCTAACTCCTACCATACCGAACACATATGTGCATGGTCTTTGTGTGGAGGAGGATGCTACTAGGAACATAATTGATGAAGAAGAAGTGAGAAATAGAAGAGAGAGAATTCAAGAGTTGTTGAATTTAGAGAAACAGATAAAAAGAAATGGATTAGCATTTGGAGGTTTTTACCCTAATTTGCCATATTTTGACAAAATCAAAGCTATGATAGATAATTTTTATACACTCTATGAGCAATTGGATAGAGTTCTAGATGTGAAGAAAGGGGGAAAAGAACCTGAATATTCAAAATCTAAATATGAGAGTGAGAGTGAAGAAGAATATATCAGTCCACCTCACCTAGATCAACCACAATATAATGTTGCAGAAGCAATATAGATATAGGGGGAACAGGGACATATTATAGATTTAACTAAGGTTTCTCAACCTGATGATATAGATCAGCCTGCTACCAAGAGGCAAAAAGTTGATCTTGGTCAGACCTCTTATGATCAAATTTACATAAGAAAATAGAGAAAAGGGGATAGAGTAAGTGCTCTCATTCCTGGCAATAGATTATATGATCATAATCTGAGAAAGGAAATCAGAAAGGGAAAGAAACTACAGTAGGAGGTAGAAGAAAACATTGAGTTACCTCTTAGAGCATGTATTGATGAAAGATTGCTTCACCAACAATAGTTTTTAAGTGATGATAACTTCATAAAAACTGATGAATTTAAAGATTTCCTCATATGGCATAACAAGGAGCAGATTAGAAAGTAGTTGAAATCATATGGTGAAGAAGCAGTAACAAATGAGGCTCTTCTAGCTTTGCAAACATATGATCCTGAAAGTGAGGATATTTCTCCTAAAGAGGCTAGAAAAATGGTTTTGAACAGTGGAATTTTGCTTTCTAAAGGCTAGGATTTAGCCTCAGCATTCATAATAAACCAAATCAAAAAGAAATCAGATCTAAAAATGGCAAATGAGATCTAAATGGGTGATATGGTCAAAGTATTTGGATATAGTCCACAATCCCAAGCATTTGCCATGTGGAATTTGTGTCCTAAAGACCAGAAGCCTCAGTTACTAAATATTCAAGAGAGCATGGTGGGAAACCAGATGGTATGGACAGTGCAAAACATAGGAGATCTTGATATTTCTCAAATAATGACACATTGGGCACATTTAAATGAAGACAAGACAAAGCAGTTATCTGAGAAATGTGGTGTCCTAATTGAGGAGGCTAGTGCCCTGGCCAAGCATAGAGAATTGTGTCATATCAAGATTCATTAGCGGGATAAGGTAATTGATGAAATGACTAAGCAATTACATGAAAAGCCAAAGGTTGTGTATGTACCCTCAGAGCAACCTCTACAAATAGAAGGAAAATTTGAAGCAGGGGAGGAGGTAAAAATAGATGATATGGCTAAAAAAGATAATGAAGTTGCCATAAATGCATTAAGGAGTATACTTCAACATAGGATTGATATCTTGAAAATAAAAATAGATATAACCTTGAATGCATATAATAAATTACCCATTTTGCATGTTGAAGTAACAGGGTATATCTCTACTTTAAACCCTTACTTTGTAGCATGGTCTCCTAGAATACAGCTTTTTGAAAATTTGGTCTCTTTACAGCAACATAGGCCAGATTTGCCAAAGACTGTGTCAGAGGTAGAAGATGAGAACAAGAGAGTTAATGTCACTTTACCTTTCTTTAAAGGTAAATTGAATTAGATAGAGGCAAAGATGAGCCTATTTGGACCAAGTTTTAATAGATTTGTTCCTCCACTTAAGGGAGAAGATGATCAGATTAAGGCCTTGGATGCCTGGAGAAATGAATTTGACAGTAGACTGCCTAGTAAAGAGGCATTTACTATAGATTCTGATCTTGATTTAGAAGGTTTTAATAAAATTTTGGATGAGGCTTTTAAAGCAGAAATTGACATAAATAAATTCTTAGTTGATGTCAAAAGTATAACTAATGTTAGATGGGAAAGGCAGAAAGGACAACTGTAGAATATTTAGAGCTTCAATTTGCCTGCAGAGGAGGATGTGATAGCGTGGGATTTAATGACAAGACCGAAGAAAAAGAAGCCTGCTGAGATAGAAGAAGAGGTCCTGGATGAAGATTAGAGAGGAACACTTGGTGCCTGATCATTGAGCATAGGGAGGTTAGTAATTATGAAAGACAAGTGTAGGTTAGCCTGAAATTGTGGTCACTTAGTCTCAATACAAATATTAGATACTATCTTGAACATTATCAGACAAAGGCACCAGAATTCATATGAAGACAAAAGAAGATTAGATTTCATCCCCTATTCTTATCTTCCCACCGCTTGAGCATTGTTGTTTTTTATCTTTTCTGTACTTTTAGGGTAAGGTTTCTTAAACCATCCGAAGCTTGTTGCATCCTATCTTTAAGGATTCCAAGATGTCTTAAGACCTATATATAGAAAAAATGTAACAATTTTGAAGAGAGATGAAATATATTTGCAAGCCCGACTTTCTAAATTTCAGTCTGTGTTTTTTGAGCTTTTAGCCTTTTTATGTACTAAAGAAGAAATATATGAATAAAATACAGTGCAACTTTATTCCATATTTTTGTTGTCTCTTTGTTTATTGTGTGTACTCTTTTATGTTTAATTTTTAAGGCATGTTAAACATATTGGCTATAAGGTAGCTATCTAATTATTTGCAAGTTTCTTCTAAGGGGGGAATTAAATTTTGTGTGTGATTTCAGAGAGTACAATAGTAATTAAGGATTTGATACTACATTGTGTGAATGACAGGGTAGTTTGCAAGGCACTTTACCTAAGTTGCATGTAGGTTGCAAGGCATCTTAGAGTTTTCTATTTTATATATCTTTGTGGATTTATATCTATTGATTCTATAAGCCCAAGGATAGGCACTGGTCTAGGAACTTGTTTGGTAATCCATCATCATCCAAAACATTTAATACTATTCAAAATCAATTACCTTCAAAATATATAATAAAATCAATTGTATTCATAGTGATTACAGTTGAAGTTTATTGATTTTAAAGAGAAAATCAAACAGGTTATCCCTCCTAAAGTAAAAGGAAGAAGGATGAAAGTCCTTGTCTCATTGGTTTATGTTATTAAGACCATATCCTGGCTTGTAGTACTTTGTTTCAAACTAATTATTGCAATCTCTAAGGTATTTTATAATTTATTATAGTGAGGTCTGAAGTAAGTAGCCAGTGAATGAATTAGTCCACCAAATACATAGGCTAAAGAATCAGTAATCTTTTAAAAAGGTAATACATGCCTGAGTCTGTGGAACTCAAAAATGAAGGAAGTGATAGTAGGTATCCCCAGTGTTATCAAATACCTCAGTAATTAGCCTTTCTCTTGTCAAAAAGGAACTTGCATTCAAGTATAATTAGTATACTGTCATCTTAAGATTATGGTGCAAGAAAAAGAGCTAACAGGTTCAATATCAGTTTCTTCATTTTCTTCTTCAGATTCAAGATCCTTTGTTTTAACTGTATCCTCTTTACTCTCAAAGATGGCAGGAGAGTCGGAGGTCTTACCATACTTATTCTTGAATGTATCAAGCCTCTTCTTACCTCTTTTCAATATTTTGGGAATCTCAATTTCCAAAGATATCATACTCTTTGCTTCCTCATATGTTCCAAAGTAGGGTGCCTTTGGATTGGTAGGCTCATTTAAAAGGGCCTCTATGATATCTTTTGTGTCATCTTTGTTGACTTCATATGGCAGGGATTTTACCCATGCATCCCTAGGCTTTACTACTTGTATATAAACCTTATCATAATCAACTAGAAAATAGATTTAATCTTTGTAGTCCTCAACTAGTTGTTTGGGAATTTTGTACCTACTATGCATCTTCTGTTTGAAACTCTCAAAATATCCATCTATAATGTTATCAAAGTTATCTCCTAGCTCAGCTATGAATTCATTAATCTGATGAATTATTGGTCTATCATTATTCCATGCTACTGTTCCTTTGGAGGGAAAGAACTTCTCAACATAAAAGAGTATGCAGATTAGAAGAGAACCAAACTTACATGAATTGGTTTTGGATACTTGGATGCTTTCCATATTCTTTCTCAACTAGACGAGTTGCAATTCTGCTAGGTCAAATACCAGATTCTTCTTCACCACTTTGTATGCTAGGTCAACAGATTCACATGGAACACTGTTGGGTCTGCTCAAACTATATATCTTGTGTGCTAAAACATGAATTCCAAATTTCAATTCCATATCAGTTACTCCATTAAGTCTCATGCCTCTGCCATCCCACTCGGCAAGAGTTAACTCAGCTAGGTCATCTCGATTTAGGGTTTTGGTAGCTTTCAGCTTTTCTAGCATAGAGAACCCAGTGACATAGTGAATTATCTACTTCGTGATCATCACAGGATGTTCCAACTATAGGTGCATGTCATGGACACGGATGAGAACATATCTCATCCATTTTTTCTAGAAATCCCTCGACATGTGCATGATGTGTGTCAAATCCTTGGTTTTGAGGTGCTTATGCTCAGGCTTCGGACTCCCATTTGTACATAATTCATCATATGCTTTGTTCATCTCAATGGTTCCAAGATCATGTATGTTGCAGTGATAGAAGCTTCAGGTGTCGTTAACCAATAACACTCTATGAGGGATTAAGGAATGAGCTCCCATGAGGTCTATCTCCTCCGCAAGTGTTGGATGAAACTTAAACACTGGAGGATCAAAAATTATATTCCTTACTAACATATCAGAACCTTTCTTGACCTTTCTTCTTGAAGTGGATGTCATATTGTTTGGACAAAATGATCAAACTTCTCTTATAATCACAAATTCGCATTGAATCACTAAGGGCTCTGAATTGATTTGTAAAATGAAAACTTTGTAAGCAATAATCTTTATAATCCTTCATTTATAAGAGATTTTCAACCGTTGGATTATTTCATTAAATTATCTATACATAGTAGCTGGCATGACTTGGGTGTTTCTCAGATTCACTAGGAAGCTCAGGTGAAACCAACTTTCCAATTATCAATACTTCCTAATTCAGCTCAGTTAAGCTGGAGTAGCTCGGGTGTAACTAACATTCTAACTCAGGTAAAACTATAATATGTCCTCATACATCAATATGAGGATTTGTACTATTATCTTATTTGGAACTAATGTAAGATGGCTTGTATTGCATAGTTCCATTCATCTCCTTACATTCCTATTTTGTAATGGTAGATCCACCCATCTCACTATTTAGGGTGTCATTAGATCCTTCATTGCTTTGATCTAAATTATCTGAGGATTTCCTTACCCATTTCTTGCTCATCTAAGTTCTAATTTTTGAGAATTTGGCTTTACTATTCTCCAAACCAGTATCAATTTTTTCTCCATTCATACAGTTCTTTCTTAGATGACTGAGTTGCTTGTACACATAACATCTCTTAGTAGGATCCCTTATTCTGAAGTGATTCTTCATACAATTTGCACCAATGTGTCCATATTCACCATAATGACAACATATGTACTATGTGTTGTAATCCCAACCAAAAATTGCCTTGGCTAATTGTTCAGCAAGATTCCACTTCTTAGTTTTGCACTTGGAAGATCTATGACCTTGTTTGTTGCACTTGTAGAATTTTCCTTCAAACTTAGGTTTCTCTTTGAATTCACTTGCTCTATGTCCATGTTTGTTACAACTATAGCATTTTCCATTAAATTTTTACTTTCCATTGCTCCAACATTTATTTTATGTATGTCCCAACTTACCACAATGATTGCATGTAGGCTTGTTGTTCTTTTGAGCTCCTTGTTGTGAGGATTCACCTTGGTCATTATAACCTAATCCATTATGTCCATGATGTCTAAATTTTGTTGCCTATTCCATGCTATTTTGTGAATTCATCATACTTTCATTTGTTTGCTTTTTATCATTGAGGTCATTCTACAGTCTTTCATTTTATGTTCTTATATTGACAACTTATTTTGTTGCATTGTTGAGTTGACTTACCAAATCAGCTTGCTGAAGTGACAAGTGTTGGATTTCTTTTTCTTTTTCTTCTAATCTTGTACTCAGCATTCTTTTATCTTCTTGTGCTATATTTTTGTCATCTTCTTCTTTGTTCTTTAGTTCCATGACTTCACATATTCTAATTGAGTGAATTTCTTGTTCTCTCTTCAACTTTCTAACTTCTTCATGTAAAGCAAGATTCTTTGTAAGTAAGTCTTCAATGGCTGCATCAGCTTCTTCAGAACTTTTGTCCTTGCAAAAGTCTTCAATTCTTTTTTCTATATAGTTTTTGTCATTCATCTGCACTGTTAATTCTTTTCTTCTTTTCAGGGAAAGAGATAGATTCTCCTTAAGTTTCATGATCTGATCCATGGCCACTTTAAGATCTATCTTTTCATTTTCAATGGCTTTCTCTAGTCTGTATGTTTCCATAGCCTCTAATATTTTATCAAGCTGTTAAACTCCTGACAAGAGAACCACTACTCTGATACCAAATGTTGTAAATATATGATGTGCCCAGTGACTGAGAGGGGGGGGTGAATCAGGAACCAATAAAACTTAATCCTTTTAATCCACAATTAGATTTACTTATTTGTTTGCATTTATAGAACTTAAAAGTAAAGAATCATACACAACACATAACATAATATTTGGATACCTAGAAACCTTCCAAAAGAAAGTAAAACTAGGGTGGGGATGATACCCACAAGATTTAGTACTATATTATAAATTTAGCCTGTTAGAACTTACAATGACTACTTCTGATGGTCTTCCCTGTTAGGAGCACACAAAGGACTGTTAGGTCCACCTTGTTAAAGGATTTTGTACAATACAATAATTAATGTAACTCTGTTAAGATATTTAGAGAAAGGACTATTAGTTCCACTTTGTTAAAGGATTTTTTTGATCCACCTATGAGAATGAACCAATTGATGATCTGCTCTGTGCAACTGTAATTGCTAAATAAGATCCTTCTGAATATAACTGATCACCTAAATGTGATAGATGAGACTCTATTGTCCTGAATACTTCTATTCTTTAATCAAACTTCCATTCGCATGTCTTTTCAATTATGCATATATTTCATACATATATCCATGCATTCTTACTCTACTTCCTCATTTGGATAAAACAAACTATCTTACATCTATATCTTTATCCAAACAAATAACTCTGCTAGTCGGCTTGCAATAAACAAAATTATATTTAACAATATATGCAAAGTCGGCTTCAAACTGTCACTCAAGTCTAGAAGTCTACTCGGGTGATAAACTGTCACTCGGGTCATACTAATCACTCAGGAAATGCTGGTTACTTGGGCAATGTTGATCACTCGAGAAACACTAATCACTTGGGACTTTTCATAATGCTTGCTAAATCAGTTGACACTTGATGAATAAGTGTTTTGACACTAATTGACAACATGTCATTCCATAAGGTCTACATCAAGGTGTGCAACTTCATCCATATCTCATTAGTTGTCTCCAATTCCATGACATTCATCATTTTAGCATCACACAATGCACTCAACAAGGATTCCTTAGCCCTAATATTTGTTTTAGCATATGCGATCTCCTATGGATTAGTAGGGTTTGTAGGAGGAACATAATATTTCTTTGTAACATTCCAACAATCATCACCAATACATCAAGATCAACTATCATGCGGCTCTTCCACAAAGTGTAGTTGGTTTCTTCAACCCTTTGACTATCCTTCTTGTATGCTTCCATCTTTGGATCTCCTTCAAGCTATTAATCTTCCTTCAAGGGACCAAGCTCTGATACCAATTGTAGAAAATAAGTTAGCAAGCAACTGAGATGGGGGTGAATTAGTTGCACCAAAATCTCTAACTCTTTAAAACCCTAAACCTTGAAACCCTTATGCATAAAACTCGTATCTCTGATTTAAAATAAAACCAATGTGTATGAAAAAAATTTAAAAAATATCCACAACACATAACACAAGGATTTTTATCGTGGAAGCCCAATTTAGGATGAAAACCACAATGGGGCTTAAACCCATAATATACTAATACCTTGTTAAAAGTATAAGCTTATTAAAAATGAAAAAGGTGCATACATTGAGGCACACTTCCTATAACTCACTACTCAAACTACCTTTGGATCCAACCCTAAGGAAGACTTGTTGTCTTACAAACACAAATCATACTACAATCTGATGAATTTTTGAAATGTATAGTACCATCTAATTATGCCTTGGTCAGTTCCATTGAAGTTAAATCAGATCTCTATTTCAATTCTCTCTAACTCCTTCAGATGAGAAATTCAACCTTCACTAGATCTGCACAACTACTTCTCAAGAAATCCCTGGTGTCTGTGATCAATCCTTCTCTTGCACAACCACACACTTTTCCCTAATTCATCAACCCTTGTTTCAAGAACAAGTCAACAAAATCCTAACTTTGAATTTTTATCTCATTGCACCAAAATCAAGTATCCTAATCAAAGGATGTCATCCAAACATATCTTAGATCCTTGATAACCACCTTGAGATCATAACTCTACTATAAAACATTTTACCGATTGCCCATAAAAAAACATTTAATAGTCAAGTTGTCTAAGAACATAAGAGAGCTTGTCACCAACTTGAAATTATCCAAAATTGGTCACCACAATCAATGCAAACTTCCAACTCAGTAGGCACACAATCCAAGAATTTCCTTAGGCATCATGAAGTTCAAATAAACAATCAAATCCATCCCAGCTAATAGATTTGTCAACATTCTATGTTATACCCCAAGAACATTGTCTCCTTCCTCTGTAACACTTGAAAATGCCTTGTAGACCTTCAGAATCATGAACCCTTTGAATGGAAGACACATCACCATGTCTTAAACATATTCCCAATTGAACAACTAAAGATCTTAACCTATGTATGTGAGTGAATCCAATCTATGCAACTCTGTTACACTGGTAGATAGTAAAGTAGCTAGTCACCATCTATGATCTCATAACTTACTTAACTCATTGTGTTAATACCTGAAACTTGGCATGAACTTAGTAAACAAAATTGACATCATCCCATGAGGTGTGTGAATACTCATCCTCAACAATTTTTCCTCACCATGCATTTGAACATATTGTTCCTCTAGTGAAATTGCATAAGAGACATGTTGACATCAAAGACAATACATCCAAACTTTCCAAAAATAGGAGTAAGTGATCAAACTAGAAGTTAGAGAGATTTGGCTAAGTACAGTAATGAAGAACATGATGTGTAGGAAGTTTATACTAAAAGGTTTGGTATCCCATTCTAGGTTAATTTTTTGATGCACATCTAAGGGAAGAATTGTGAATGTTTACAAATACTAATTCTATAATTTGAAGTTACAATGACATGTTGGGTAAGAGTTAGAAGGATCTGAGCAACAATACTTTATGTTTGACAATTTTTCAAGACAACATGGTGAGAGATATTTATGTAAACATGGAAATTTATTTTTGGTGCTAACATTTATGATTTAATGGTAAATCCGACATAGTTATCTGCATGAATATAATTTTTTGGGAGGGAAATCAATTCAAATTGAGGATTTGGCTAACTTGGTCAAAATGTGTTACATTTCCCTAGAATGTTGTTATGCCAACATTGTGAAAGACTAAATTTGTATTTGAAAAAGTATAAGATCAATGGATTAGGGTTTGATTGTGTGTGTGAATGAGAGTTGGATGATAGTTGATGAATGTATGAAGTGTGAAGGTTAGTTACATGAACATTTGATGCAGGAAAGTGTGATCTAATAGTCTGATTAGTGAAGAATAAAGAGAAGGGAAGTCAGAAGTAAAAGTGTATCAGATCATATTCATTTGCTTACACAAAACTATAATCAAGCATAGGTGATGCTACTTTAGCAGCTCAAAAGATCTTCTTATCATTGAAATGATCCAGTAAGGTAGTGAACCTTCTTGTAAAAGGTTGTTGCCCTAGTTGTAATTGAGCAGTGAGCTCTAGGTAGTGTTCCTGAATTCAAGTGCATTCCTAAATTATTGTAAGAAGATATTTTCTACAAAGTATTTTCTTGTGGGTTTCATCCCCAACGTGGTTTTTCCCCTAGTAGGGTTTCCTTGATAAAAATCCATGTGTTATGGTGTTGTTCTTATTTCCTTTATGTTCATGCACTTTACTTCTCATTTTATGCATTAAGTGGTTTGTGAATCTGATTATTAAAGGTAAAATTGGTAGAACATTGATTCAACCCCCCCCCCCCACCTCTTAGTTGTATCTCCTTCTAACAATTGGAATCATAGTGTTGGTCCCCTGGAGGAAGCCTAAAAACTTGAGGGTGATCCAGGAAGGAATGAAGTATTTAGATTTGAAAGAAAATCTCTTATTTGTATTGGATTATCTTAACCAGTCTAAAGAAGATGTTCATAAGTTGTAGAGGAATCTCGAAGGAGCATAAATATTCATCTCACAATTGAAAACACAATTGGAGTAAACAAAGATGAAAAGAAGGGAACTTTTTGATCAGTTACAACAAAAGTATAACGATAGCTCAGATGATGAACAATTGATTCAAGATTTGAAAAAAAATCCCCAAGAATGTGAAAAACTTAAGCAAAAGAATGCCAACTTGAAGTGCGAGATGGATTCTGTGGTGATGAATATGACCAGGGAGATTGAGGCTAGGAAGAAGAATGAAGAAAACCTAGAACAATCCTTGAAGGAAAGATCTAATGAATGAAATAGACTTGTTTCTAATTTGTAGGAGGCCAAGGATATTGAGCAAGACCTAAGACAAGAGCTTGTGATTGCAAATTACTAAAATGAAAATTTCATGATCAGTTTAGTCAAGTTTGATTCATTGCTTGAAAGTCAAAGGATTCCACATAATAAGAGAGGTCTTGGATATGAGGAAGGGGAAACCTCTAAATCTTCTCAAAACTTACCCAAATTTGATTAGCCTAGATCTGAGAAGAAGATGAACAAGAAGTCATTAGCAAGATAGTCTAATGCTCAGAGGATTGGTGGTAAGTGATTTATTTGCAATAAATTTTATCATAAAGAAATGCATTGTAGGAATAGGATGAATAAGAATCATGAATATATTTTCTTGGTCAATGCTTTAAGTGCAATAAACATGGTCATAAGGTAAGTGAGTGCAGAAGTATTGTGAAGAATAATTCTTTGAACAAAGGTAACATTAAATGTTATGCATGCAATGGATTTGGACACATTACCATGTAGTGTGAAACTAAGAGAAGCCAAAAGAGAAATAAAAATGGACAAAGGAATGTTGTTTGTTATAAATGTAACAAGTTTGGTCATATTGCAAGGAATTGTAGGAGCAATAATGTGAATAACAAAGGTCCAGTAAAAAGGAGCAAGAATGAGCAGAAAAATAACAAAGGAAAGGAAAACATGATTGTTCAAGAGGTTCAAAAGCAAATGAAGCAGACATGGGTGAAGAAAATTCAAGTTGAATCATCTGGAGGGTCCGCACCTAGATCTGGTGCTAGCAATTCCTTAGGGAATTGAAGATAGGCTTTTGCCCTAAGGGGAGATCATAGGCTAAATCATATGAAACCCCCTAAATATTATGGTTCTTGAATCTAAAAATCATAAAGTAGTTGAATCATGTTGGGATAGATATTTTGGAGTCCTTACTGAAAGGATATGGTAAGCCTTCAAGGTGTGCGGTCAATTTCTGTGAACCCAGATAGTAGACAAGGTGTTTAAAGTAATTATGGCATGAAGAATTTAATACACCTAGAAATTAGGTAAAATTTAAAAAAAAAAAGGAATTTTTGACTCTCATTTGTCACAGTTAAAAAAATAAGCAAAGAGGTTCTCTAGAGGTGAATTTCATTGATATCAAGGCGAGGAAGTGATTACTCAAGCGATTTTTGTGCGACCCCTAGGTTCTATGAAGGGTATTTTTATTTTTGAATCTCTACAAATTCAAACTATCAAGATGGATACTCCACTTATAGTTGATGTTACTGAGAGGCCACAGCCCAAATTCATGAAAATTCCATACAAGTCAGTCAAGGTGGATCCAAAAGATGATCTTTCTGATGTGCCATTTGGAGTCTGGCATGTCAAGAATGTTAAGTCTTATATACATGCAAATTCGAAGGATCTTGGCTGGATAATTTGAAGGAAATGTATAACACAAAACTCTTAGGAGGAAATCATCAACTAACACTAGAATTCCAAGCCCTAGAGGAGAAGAAATTCACTTTGTTCACAAATTTTATGTTCACTAAATAGAAGGAATGGATATGGTATATCCTTATTAGGATTGATGGTGAGTTTATGTGGCTCAGCAAACCAATAAAGATCAAAAAGGAGGTGATTCAAGAAAACTCTAGATTGTGGGTGTCTAGTGGAATCCTGCATTGAAGATTGTTAAGATGACACCGTACATGATGCTATTGGAGTGGTATCTAAAAAACGAGGTATGAAAATCAATGATATAATTTAGGATGATGTTAAGTTTGTATATACGGTTATTGGATACAAGGTTTTCCATTCTAGTATAGATAAATCATTGTCTAGAATAGCAATATATATTGCATATCAAATGCTCAAGGGAAATAAAGAGTGTGACATATTTGAGGTGGTGAGAGGAAAAGTGATTGAGAACCTCACAAAGATTAAGAAAGATAAGAAGAACTCTTTTAAGTTTGTAACTCTAATTTTATGCATATTTTCTACTTTATGAATGTGTTTCCTAGAGTTTGTCCCCTATATTGTTTCAGAGATAGACCTATAGCAATACAAATCAGGGAGTTGATGTATGGGATTAAAAGAGAGATGAGAATAGAAGCCATATGGGGATATTTCAAAGTTTTTTGGAAGATGATGCATGCAAAGGATAGAATCCCTAAGTCCATAGTGGGGAAATATGAGAAATCAATCTACTTTATGGTAGATAAAAATATAGGCATGATGGAAGAAGTTGAACCCATAACTTCATGGATAATGCCTATGGGTTATGAAGTGGATGAGAAGATATTAGATTTGTATGCCAAGGATCTATTAATCAATCTAATTGATGCAAGTGAAGAAATATTTGGAATGTACAATGAGAAAGGTCTCAAGGTACATAAAGAGTTGAAGGCACCTGAGATAGAGAGGAAAGTGAGGAGGAAAGTAGCAGATATGAAGGATTTTATAGAATTTTTCTTAAGAGAACTCAAATTTCTGGTGCTAATGAGGATCCTATAGAGGTTGGAGAATTTATCTCTACACCCACATAGGTCTGCTTTGGGTAGGTAGAAAAGGAGTGCAACATTTAAGAAACCACAAGTACCCTAGCCTACACAAGAGACAAAGTGGAAGAAGTCAGAAGAAGTAAAGAAGACACAAGAAAAGAAGAAACCAGAGGAGAAGAAGAAATTAGAAGAGAAAAAGAAGAAAGGAGAATTCATCATTGAAGATGATGAAGCTACTAAGTCTAATGATGAAGTAAAGACATTGAAGAAACAAAATAATACTCAAGTAGACTCAATCTCCTCAAGCTCCCAAGCCTAAATCATCCGGTGGAGGAGAAGAACAAGTAAGTCCGCCAAACTATAATCTGGTAAACTTGGTATGTCTGTAAATGATGTTGAGAAGAATATCATAGTTCATGGAGACTTAAGGACCTTATTTATATTTTATGACAAGTTTAATAAACATGGACAAAGATTGATTGAAGTAGTGGTAAAATATTTGTACAAATACAAGAGAGCACTTATTGAAATTGAATCAAAGGTACCAAAGAGTTTATACACCATTTTAGATGCAAGAAAAGCATACATGTTAGCTGAGGACAAGAGGTTGAGAGAAAAGGTGATAATATATATTTTTTTGGTCATAGAAAATGATGAAGTCAAAAGGATCATTAAGGGAATAGAGAAAGGATTTAGGAGCAAATGAAGGATGAATAAAATCATGATGGGGAACACAAAGGATGTTCTGGAAGAAACTAAGAATATCATGAGATATTACCTTGAGAAGAACAAATATGAGGTTATACCTGTGAGTCAAGGTGCAAGCACTTTAGCAACCATACATGGTATTCTCCTATTGTTACTTCTAGTTTTGTTGAAGTTAATCTTCCCCTAGTTAATGTGTCTATTGTTCCTAAAGTGGAACAACAAGTTGAGATAGATGTCACAAAAGTTCCTAAGATTGGAACAGAACAAGTTCAAATGGAAGAGGAGGAGATGGTCACAGAGAAGGTGATAGGAAAAGAGACAGATATAGAGAAAGAGGCAGTTACAAAGAAGAAAGTAGAGGCAGAAAGGATAGAATAGGTAGAGGATGTTCAACCTCTAAGTTAGATGATGTCAATAATAGCATAGGATTATAAGGAGGTAGAGGATAGCAAGGTAGAAGTGCAGAAGGAGAAGAGAGATAAGGTCAAGGTAATGATGACATGTAACTGATTGAATGTTTGAAGATGTTAAGTTGATGATCATGCAAGGCATTAAATCAATAAATATATTTTATGGTCATTGATGTCGACTTGATATAATCTGTATGGTCATGGAAATACTTCCAAAGACTTCAAAGAACTGATGAATCAAAGGCTATGCTATCAGTAATGCATATAATGTTAGAAACACTGAGAGGGGGGGTGAATCAGTGTTTTTCTATTTATTATATTTCAGCAACTTTAAACATAAATCAAATATATATCAATTGAAGCTTAACACAAGAACACATAACACATGATATGATTACGAGGAAACCTTGATCAGAGGAACTCCAGTGGGAATTAGTACCCACAAATATTGCACTACTATAATGAACCTATTAAAGTTCCTTTGCCCTGTTAGGAGAAGTCTTTACAATGCAAGTACAATGACCTGGTTAAGGGTCTGACCCTGTGAGGAGTCTTTTACAAATAACCCTGTTAGGGGTGAGGACTCACTGTCCAAAAATCTCACTGCTCAATAGGATGAAGGCTACAACCTCCTTGATAATAGATATACACTATATCCAAAAGTGAACTGTTATATGTGACACAATTGTCTAATCAGTTCCGGTTATGCACTGATGCTCTTATTCTCTTAAAGAGCTTTATCTCATTCTGACATCTTATATTGTTGTTTTATATCTCTACTCTACATATTTCTTTGACACATACTAATACAAAATTGTATGTTATATATATATATATATATATATATATATATATATATGTTCATGCCTGAATAGACGCAACTAGAAACAAGACCTTAGTCAGCCCAAAAACAATATACAAAATGCTTCCAAACTAATTGGATTAAGCATGATTATAGGATTGATTGAAACATGATTACAAACATAATATAATAGGCGTGTAGCCTTTACAAAACAAAATGTTATACGCTGATCCAAAACTTAGGTCGGCTCTGTACTCTATTTCTTGAACTGCTAGAGGTACTTCAACTTGTTGTAACTTATTTGTACTGTCTTATTTGATCATGTGTGTCTAGGGTGATCAAAAAAACATATCATAGAGCTTAATTTTGAAGTCGCTTAGTATGAATCGGTCATATGCACGCACGTTGGTGCTCTGATCATCTGTATATCTCTGTTCTATCCTATCTTCTATACTTAGTCAATTTTCACTTCAAAGTTTGTTGTCAGAACTTCATATGACTTTGTTGCCATAATGAAAACACAAAATAAGTCATATTCTCCCTAGGAGTCAACTTGCCAACAATCTTCCCCTTTGTCATTAATGGAAACAAAGGAATGTGGAAAAGTTACTCAAAATTGACTCACACCAAAAATTGTATATCATCTTCTTTAACATATATATACACTACTCCCCATACATACATTACTCCCCATTTGACATTAATGAAAAAGGTGTCAAAATTGTAAGTCCTTGAGTACTTACTCTAAATATACATCTAGATAAGTAATCTGTAGATTTTTTATCTCTTGCTGCCAGAATGCCTTCAGTGCATCAACTATCTGAAGATGGGCGCACAAGGCATATGTAAGATTATCCATCTTTATCAGATCCATGCTGGTTCCTTGATCATATGTAGCAATGGTTTCATCTATCTATTTTATGTTCTCATTTAGAACAGCTAGTGAGGGCACAAGTGCATTTCTTAGTTGAGTCTGTCTGGTTCTTATCTTGTTGATCTCCAACTTAGCCTTTTCAATCTTATCTAACTGCCCCTGATAGATATTGTTGCATATATTAATATCTTGTGAGGATGTTTCAATTGATTTTCTAACACTTTCAACCAAGATGTCAACTTTCTCAATCTTTTTGATGTGCTCTAAGCTGAATTTCACTCTATCCATGCAGTTTGCTATTACATTTATGCCTTTAGCTGCTAGTTCTTTCAAGATTTCTTGACCAATCTTTAATGATTTCATATCTAAGGAGAAATTCTTTGTCAATTCATCTAATCTTCCCTTCTTGTACTCAACTTCTGCAATTTTAGTAGCAGATTCTACTAAACTTGTGAAATGTGATTTGAAGCTTGTCAAGATGCTGTTAACATCATCAACTGACTGAATCTTAGCCATTTTCTTGTCTGCAGGCACTAAGTCATTTAGGATGTTCACTATCTCTAGAACGAGAGGATTTCTCATGACTTTTTTTTCTTTTGCTTTCTCCATAGCTAGCACATTGATCTTAATTAAATCTTCTTCTTCCCAAGCATCTAGATTTGCTGAATCAGGGGTCAAACTTGACAACAATGATGGTTTGATGGATGGAGTATGTACTACATTCTGACTATCATCCAAATATTCACTCTTCATAGGGATCTCCATAGATGGTGTTTCATTAGTTTGATTATCTTCCTCATTATTCAAATATGTTGAATCTTTAGAGGGAACTTCATCTTGCTGTAAGGATGTGTCATTAGTGCATGCCTTCTCTGTCTCTTCACTGCTAACAAATGCTTTTTCAACTTGGTCCATGTCATTGTCAGAAGTAGTCATGGATATCTTAATATCATTAATCACAATAGTTTCTTATGAATCTTTGGTTGTATCAGAAGCTATTGAAATAGTGGGCACTGAATCTTGTGGACTTGTCTTAGGCACATTTAGAATAACTGGTTCTTTGTTTTATTTGGGAGGAGTTGGAGTTACTTTTGTTGTAGGAATTGTTGATGGATACATGTGTCTATCTAGAAATACCCACTCAAATGCTTTTTGAGTCTCTTCACTAACCAGTTCATATTCTTTGTTCATGATATGGAGAATTCTTGTTTTGTTTCTGAGATGAGTTTTTACTAAATCCAACAGGATGGCTTTCTCATCATGTGAGAAAATAGGGAGAAGAGTGTCTAATGTTTCTTCTCTTATCCTCATATCCTCTTCAATTTCTTTCCTTTTCAATACATCAAGTATGTTCCATACCTTGTCTGGTATGACTTTTTTAAGTTCCAATACTTTCCTCTTGAACTTAATCATGTGAGAGATGATCATAGAATGAATTTCTGATTTGTCTATCTCTTGGTATTTTTCATAGACATTCTTGATAGATTCTAGTCTTCCTTCATTAACAATTCTATTCTTTGGGACTATTAGACTAGGTCTAAATCCTACCTCAGGAGGGGCTTGAGTGTTCTTTACCTTTCTCCTTGTGGTCCTTGAAGATGGATGACTTGTGGGAACTTTCTTCTTCCTTCTAGTCATCTTGTTGGGTACAGAAGGTGGAGAAGATTCTAGATCAATGGTAGTTGATGGTGCAGATGTTCCTTCATCAAATTTATTTTTCTTCTTTTTAGGCACATCATCAAACTTTTCCATTTTTACTTGTGTAGGATTTTTATCAATTTCTTTAGCAATCTTAGCTTCCCTAGCTCTTTCTAGGTCTTCTTGTGTAACCCCATGAACTTTTAGGATATTTGAAGTAATCCTTGATGCCTTCCTTTTGTTGTCAGCACTGTATAAGATAGAATCAACTTGATTTGTCTTTTCTCTAAAAGTACCCCATCTAGGTTCATTGGGATCCTTGGGTGCAGATAGGAGAACTTGTGCATAACCTTCCAAAACATGTTCTTCAACTTCATATCTGAGAGGGTGAATTCATTTTTTTCTAGGCTCAACTGCCTCCATGAAAGTATAGTCAGTTTCCACTACAATTCTGAAATGACGTGACTGCTAGGGTTCCGTTCCAACTTTGATCTGTTCACTTAACCAAAAAATCTATTATCCTTCAGTGCTTTGATACTTAATGCTCATGTGCTCTCAAAAATTTATGATCTCAAATGAAAATGTGAAGATAATCGATTGTTTATCGACTTATGTAAAGGTTATTGCATTTAATGCTTGCTACCGTATGTGATTTCCATTGAGAGTTTCAAACTTAGTTCTAGTTGAAGTACTAGTTATGCATGCATACTTCCTCAATTTGTGATCACAAACATAAATCCATAGGCACATACTTAGAGGTGAGTATACCAGCCGCGCAGGGGTTTAGAGCTAGAATAGCTCCCCCTAAGACCATGGCAGTCATCTAACCAGAAGTAGAAGGTGCGTCCACTATGGATGAATCTACTACCTTCTTCTCATCATTATCCTTCTTTACTTCAACCCATATTTTATCTGAATCATCTTTAGCTTGTACAAACTTAACTTCTTCTGATTCTTCAAATAGAGACTTTTTAGGATTCTCTTGTCTTTGTGTTCTTGACCTGCCAAACTTTGAGATGTGTCCAGATTTTCCACATGAGTGAAAGATGATAGGAGGTCTAATGTTATTATTCATCATTCTGCACTGCTTAGCTATGTGTCCATTGTAATTACATAGCTAACATGTAATGTTGTGCAAGTTTCTTTGAGGTTGATTTCTCTGATTGTATTGAGTCTGATTCCTTTGGTTCTGTTGTGACTGATTCTTTTGACTTGTTTAGCAATGAATAGCCCTGTGACCAAATTTATTATAGGAGTAACAATAACCATTAAAAGGTCTTACCTCTTTAAAATCTCTTGCCAAGTGTCCATGTTTTTTACAAGCATAACAAGTTCTGTTAACTTGCTTGATTTCATTTTTGGGTGGTTCTACTTTAGACTCTGCAAGATTCTCCTCTTTCTTTGCTTTTGTAGATACTTCTTGTGCTTTCTTTATTTCTTTCTTGCATTGAATTGATTTCAATTTGAGCTACACTGTATCCCATACAGGGATAACTTTAAGAAACCCCCTCCTAGGAAAAAGTGTAAAATCCTGGCGAATCATACATTAATTTAGGGGAAAAAATTTATTGATGATGGTGAATTTTTTTTCCAAATTAGGAAAATAATATAAAGGCGTAGGCAATTTTTCCCTCCCGAATGAAAATTCCATAAAATCCTAGTGAATTATAAATTAATGGGGGGGAATATATAATATATGAGGCGAATTATTGTCTTGTGAAGGAAAAATAAATATTTTATTTGGAAATTTTCAAAAGGTGGGACTCGTCAATGCGTCATGTGGGCCAATGCCAACTAATATTAAATGTCTTACTTGAGACCATTTGATTATCCTAGATCAATGGCTGAGGTTTAATCTTGGCCCAATTTTAGCCCAATTTTGTGAAGGAAACAAATTTTTCCAAGAATTCACCCGAATAATTACATGTAACATAGTAATTAATGCAACGTCCATCAAATATCACTTTAATTTGTTGCAAATATAACTGATCACACATTGGACACATAACCTAATTAGATATTGTTAAATGTATTATTTGAGACCATTTGATCATCATAGATCAATGGCTGAAATTAAATTTCAGGCCAAATTTTGGAAGGAAACTGACTTCTGTAGGAAGTCACCTAAATGACGGCACGTATCAAGCCTTAAAAAGTGCACCGTAACCATGATCGTTGATTACTACTGGTTATTTTTTGACGTGGATGGTGGATAGTGCAACTACAACTTGTAACTCGTAACCCAAAAAGAAATAAATGCCTTTTCAGTGACATTATTTAACTGTCATCTTTAACTGTCAATAGTACACATGCATTTATCAGAAAATTTATGGGAAAGATTTACATTTAGATATGAAAGATTAAGGACAGTCGATTTAAATCTCTCACATGCATAATAAGCATATTGTATTTATGGAAATTGCATTAAATATGATTAAAGAAAGAATAATTATTAATTGCTAAGTATCTGTGATCACTACTATCAATCAAGGGTTCGGGTCTATTTAAAGAGAATCTAGTTTCTTTCTTCTTCATTTTTATTTTGGTAGATTAAGAGTCAGAGCTTCCGGTGGTAGAAATTGTGCCTCTGGTTTTAAGGTTTAGGTTTTTAGGTATTTAGGATTTTTATAATTAAACATGGATACATCAATCCATTTGAGATGCACATCCCCAGATGATCAGAGGTCCTTTTTGGAAAATGTCTCAGAAGAAATCCTCACTTCCATTTGTAGGGAGGTTGGTGGTGATGCTTTTATAAATTCTATTGTGTTGATGTTATTGGGTCAAGAGTTCCTTGAGAATGTTGATAGATACCATGTCTACACAGACATTACATCCTAGTATTTTGTGTCTCTCCTCAACCTCAGAGGACAGAAGGTGGATATGCTGATGTTGTTGAGGAAGGTTTTTAAAGAGAAATTCCTAAAGGACGATGTCAATGTTGATATTTTTGTAGAATTAGGGGTGGGGATCCCTTGGCCAAGAGATATACACAAGTTGTTGGTGTCAGGCAATAATGTGGCCAGACAACCCTTTCTGTTGAACCTTAATGATGAGAAACTAACGCAACACAGGAAATGGGCATGGCTTGGGAGGGATTTTCTTCAGAAATGGTTTTACCTTGATGAATTTGACGAGTTAGACTACACATGGCTTGATGAATTCTTAGAGATTATCCTCTCTAGAAAATTCTACTCAGATGAAAGGGAAGATGAAGATCCTTGATTCCCTAGTTTACCCATTCCCATTACCCTAGTTTTTTGACAATGGACATGCAAAGTTTCACTTTTTTTATACCGATAAGAAGTTGCCTAGTAGGTTTCTGTTTTTACTGTACAATGTAATTTTTTGAAAAAAAAAAAAAAAATCCAAGTTTGTTTCAAATTTCTTTTTATGGATACAAAAAATGATTCTTAAGACTTAGACTTCTTTGTGATTACAATATTTTAATTAGTTTCTTTACCTGTGTATTAGACATTTAAGTATATTCTTAAGCGATGGATTAGTGCTTTCATTTTTTAAATCTGAAGACTAAGATTCTGAATTTTTAAAATGATTAATTTTCTTTATCAGTCCAGAGCAAGTTTCTATTTTTAATTTGCCAATGTGTCATATCGATGTATGATTATAAGATAGAAATAATTGAATTAAAATCTAAATCCGACTACACTGTAAAACTAAACATTTAATAACATTTATTAAATGTAATAACTAATAAGATGAAGTTGTAATTTAAAATGATTAAGTGACACTCACACATGTCCTAGTCACATCAAATGACAAGCCAAAAGTTAATGGGACCTGCGATAGTGCGACAATGCCAGAGACTATAGGATGAGCATAGATCAACGGTGTGTTGTGTATTTCAAGCCGAAAGGGAAAAGAAACCTCATTTCTACAAACCTATTCCAAAATAATGTAAATGAACTCAAATCACAGTCATAGAATAAGTATCACTTACCTTTGCCTCAAATTAAAATGCAGCAATGCAGTCACGACTCGCCAATGCAGTATTGACTTTGACTATACAGTTCCATTCAATAGTATGAAATTTTTGAAACCTCACTACGATCAAATATAGAGATATCATAGAGATATCAGAATTTTTTTATACTAATCCTTATTCAGAAAATTTGGTGGGAGGTATTAGGTATACAAATATTTGGGCAAGCCCACGTAATTATAACACATCTTTTGTTATTTTTGAGGTGATTATGAGTCGTCCAATACCTTCTCATGATTAATAAAGTTGGCTACATTACGTCGGTTAGAGACACACATTTGTAAAATGCCAAGCGAATATAGGCTGTCGATTTGGGGTCACTTAGAAATTATAGGCGAATGTTGTAAATTTATGGGGACCAAAATTTATATTCCATTGGCGATAATGTGTAAGAAATGGAAAAACTAAATAAACTGATGGGCGATGGGCCTGGGATTTAGGTTAATATTAATAAATGTCGGGCGATAGGGTCAATCAAATATGTGAAAAATATTCACCAATTACAGGGTCACTGACATGCGACATTCGCCAATTGGAAAATAATCACCACTAAAGTTTTTGTTGATCCCATACCAGTGGTGTCACCTTTTAACTTCTGTGCATACAGTTGTGATTTAATTAGATCAGAACTTGTGTAGTTTATCAATCTTGTCTTTTTCTTCTGTTAGTTCAGATTCTATCTTTTTCTTGATGTTTTCTAATTCCAATATTTTCAAGTTCGCTTGAATAAGTTCATCATCTAATTATTTACTCTCTTTGGTCTTTTCTTCAATGGTTGTTAGGCTATCTGTAAGTTGTTCATTCAGATCTTAAATTTTATCTTTCAAAGACATGTTCTCTTCATTCATCTTCTTGACCATTTTTACCAAATCATTGGTAAAGCAATCTTTCAGATCTTTCCTTAATTTCTTGATAAGCATTTGAGAGCCATCAACTTTTAGTTTAAGTTCCTCATTTTCTTTTTCAGATCTGTCAAGATCTTCAAGGGTTGCTTCAAGATTTTTTTTCGGATGTTTCACTTTTATTGAGTCCATGATCTCCTCAAGTGGTTAAACTTCTTTGCAGAGGACCAGAGCTCTGATACCAATTGTTAGAAACACTAAGAGGGGGGGTGAATCAGTGTTTGTCTATTTATTATATTTTAGCAACTTTAAACATAAATCAAATATATATCAATTGAAGCTTAACACAAGAACACATAACACATCATATGATTATGGGAAAACCTTGATCAAAGGAAAACCCCAGTGGGAATTAGTACCCACAAATATTGCACTACTATAATGAACCTGTTAAAGTTCCTTTTCCCTATTAGGAGCAATCTTTACAATGCAAGTACAATGACATGGTTAAGGGTCTAACCCTGTTAGGAGTCTTTTACAAATAACCATGTTAGGGGTGAGGACTCACTATCCAAAAAGCTCACTACTCAATAGGATGAAGGCTATAACCTCCTTGATAATAAATATACACTATATCCAAACATAAACTCTTGTATGTGACACAATTGTCTGATCAGTTCTGGTTATGCGCTGATGCTCTTATTCTCTTAAAGATATTTATCTCATTCTGACATCTTATACTTTTCTTTTATATCTCTGATCCGCATATTTCTTCAACACATACTAATACAAAATTAAATGTTATATATATATATATGTTCATGCCTAACTAGACGCGACTCAAAACAAGACCTTAGTCAGCCCAAAAACAATATACACAATGCTTCCAAACTAATTGACTTAAGTGTGATTATAGGAGTGATTGAAACATGATTACAAACATAATATAATAGGTGCATAGCCTTTACAAAACAAAATGTTATACACTGATCCAAAACTGAGGTTTGCTTTGTACTCTGTTTCCTGAACTGCTAGAGGTACTTCAACTTACTGTAACTTATCTGTACTATCTTATTTGATCATGTGTGTCTAGAGTGATAAAAAAAAAACATATCATAGAGCTTAAGTCTGAAGGTGCTTAGTCTAAATCGGTCGTACGCATGTGCGTTGGTGCTCTGATCATCTGTATATCTTTGTTCTATCATGTCCTCTATACTTAGTCAATTTTCACTTCAAAGTTTGCTGTCAAAACTTCATATGACTTCTTTGCCATAATGAAAACACAAAATAAGTCATATTCTCCCTAGGATTCAACTTGCCAGGATATAAGTCAAGTATTAACTAAGTGACTGTATACACCGATAGAGTGCACACCGACGGTCAGAGTAAAAGAGAAAAGTCACAGTGTTACCCGACGAGCAAATGCATAGCATTACCAATGAGCAAAGTCACAGTGTTTCCTAATGAGAAAAACATAGAGTAACCTGACGGACAAAATTATAGTGTTTCCCGACGAAAAATACAAGGACAGAGATCTCGATGACAACTAAAGTCACACCGATGGAACAATCAGTTATCACCGATGACTAACTGAAGTGTTGACCGACAAAATAAAGAGTTCATAAATGAAAAAATTCTTACCTATCAAAGAAGCTAAAGATAGACTTAACTGATACTTATCATTGTTTTAATCATCCATATAAAGCCAGGGATAAGTAATTGATTTAAAGCTGATTTGTCAAGTTGGCAAGAAGATCTCTTTAAGATAAAATTGGAGTTTTCTTTAAATCTAATTGGTGAGAATTGTGGATCACGCCAAGAATCAAGAAAGCCAAGAAAAGGTAAATCAAGTCTATATAGAGACAAACATAATTCATTATGAAGTGTGTGGGGTGAAGAGAAAAGAGGGAAGATGCTAAAGAGATTCTAAAGGAGAAGAAAGTCTTCATTCAGACCCGATCAATCAAGCTGAGGAAAGAGCTAGATTCTGTAGACATCGACGAACAATGAGATAGCATCATAGAGCAGAATAGTGTGGAGCAAAGGTATAGAATTAATTATATTGATCAAAGAGGTAATGCACTTACAATAGATCTGAAAATATGCAATTCAAGTTGTATGTGTAAACAAATCAGTAATGTTTCAGTGTAACCATTGAAGCATCAAGTCTCTTAACTGAGTAGGACTTAAAAGTCTTCTGCAATTGAGATACATCTCAAGGAGTATCAAAAATTTTGATCATGAGTGTAGCATTGGATATGCCTGATACCTATTGATGGGCCAAATGAGTGTTTGATCAAGGATGGTAGCATTAGATTCCAGATACTAGGTGATAAACTATCTTTTAAATCCTCTAACAAGGTCACACCTAAGAGTGTGTTTGTAACCTTTAACAGGGTTGGCTCCTAACAGAGCTCACTTCAGAAGAGTGAAAATTTGGGGTACCGGTCCCAGTGGTTTTTCCCTTAATAGGGTTTGCACATTAAAAATCCATGTGTTATGTGTTTATGTTTTATTACTTTACTATTTTAGATTTCACATATGCAATTCTGGATTGATCGGTATACTCTGTATATTTATTGTGTTTTCGCAAATATTTGACTACTGATCAGTAATCATACAGAAGAGAGATTTACAAAGCAATCTGACAAGTAGTAAATTGATATAAGTATTTCAAGGCATTCATCTTGTAGGAAAGAAGATAACTAGAGGCATAATTTGTGGTTATAAGTTTTAAAGGTTAATTTAAGGATTAATTTTTGAGGCCACTGATTCACCCCCCCCCCCGCTCAGTTATTACTAACAATTGGTATCAGAGCTTGTGTGCTTAGAAGGAAGGTTTCAAGACCTAAGCCAAAGATCACAAGATAAACAGACGAGATGTGCCCAGTTTGAACAAAGACAATTTTGCTTCATTACAGAGCAGAATAAGACTCCACTTATCAGGTATTGGAAATGATGTTACTCAATACTTAGAAATTGAATATGTGTTACCCATAGGAGCACCCACAGTTTAACAAATGAGAGAGAAGAATGAGCATAATTTCATGATGATAGAGCTTGCTTCCTCACTCTCTGATGCTGAATTTGAAGATGTCAAAACCTACAAGACTGCAAAGCAGATGTGGGACAAATTGATGCTTGTACATGGTGGTGACAAAAAAATTTTGAGAGCCAAGGAAGAAAGCCTTAGAGAAAAGTTTGATGATCTCAAAATGAAAGAAGGTGAAAACATCACATAGTATAACACAAGAATCAAAGAGGTAGTCAATGCTATCTGAGGAGTTGGAGGTGTACTAGAAGAAGATATAGTGGTAAGTAAAATACTAAGAACCTTACTTTCTACTTATGTTATTAGAGTATCTTCCATTCAAGAAATTTGAGGAGTAGAAAATAGCAATGTTACTCTAGACAGTTTGATTGGAAGACTAATTTCATTTGAGATGAATAACTTTGATAATAGTGTCTTACCAAACATAGAGTCTGCATTCAAATCTTCTTTGAGACTAAGTAAATCTAGTCATAAACACACTATGAAAAAAGATAGTGATAGTGATAGTGAAGAAGAAGATCTTGATTAAATTGAAGCACTTATGG
This sequence comes from Thuja plicata, assembly GCA_018584345.1. Lineage (NCBI taxonomy): Eukaryota > Viridiplantae > Streptophyta > Pinopsida > Cupressales > Cupressaceae > Thuja > Thuja plicata. Next base: position 563,625 of record MU227986.1, on the reverse strand, counting down.
CTAGAAGAAATGCAGAGAGGCAAAGGTAAATACAAAGGTAAATTACCACTTATTTTTTTTAATTGTAAAGAGATTGGACACTTTTCTACAAGATGTCCTAACAAAAGAAAGGATGATAGAAGTAACGATAGATCATTTTAAAAGAAGTCTGACAAAGGTGATTATAGAAGCTATCGACAATCAGAAAGAAGAGATACCCGAGACTACAAGGATAAAGGAAAGAAGGCCAGTTACCTAGCCAAATGCAAAGATGATGACACTGACACCAAATCTAAGGAAGACATCAAGATGGTGTTTGTAGCAGTGAAAGATGATTTAGATGATGATGAAGAAAGGTATGTAGAAACTTCACTCATATCTAAAGTTAGTAAAAATGATGTCTGGATCATAGATAGTGGCTGCACTCACCATATGACTGGTGACAAGCAAAAGTTTGAGACTTTTGAATATTATAAAGGTGGTTCAGTAAGAATGGATAATGACACACCTTGTCCAGTTGAAGGTAGAGGAACCATAATGTTGAATAACTAGATAAAATGTGAAAATTCTTATTGGTTAAATGGATTGAATTATAATCTATTGAGTGTTTCTCAGTTGAATAATTTAGGTCACAGAGTAGCATGTAAAAATAATAAGGCAAAGATCTTCAATAAATCAGGAAATCTGATTGGTACCAGTGACCAGACAAAAGGTAACTTATTCTATCTGAATGATACTGAAACCACTTGCTTAATGGCTAGAAATGAAGACATATAGTTGTGGCAAAAAAGATTGTGTCATGTGAACTTTGAAAACATCATAAAGATTAGAAAAAAGAAAAATGTGAGAGGCTTACCGATGATGACCAAGCCCGACAATATCATGTGTAAGAATTGTCAAAAAGGTAAGATGACCAAGTCTAGTTTCAAAAGCAAAACCCATACATCTAATGCCATTTTAGAATTAGTCCATACTAATTTATGTGGACCTATGAGGACAAAGAGTTATTATGGAGATAGATACTTTATTATCATTATTGATGATTACTCTAGAATGATGAAAAACATGTTTCTAAAAGATAAATCAGAAGCATTTAAGATGTTTAAATGGTAGAGAAACAAAGTGCTAAAGAATTAAAATGCTTAAGATCAGATAGAGGAGGGGAATTTATTTCAGATGAATTCACTAACTTTTGCAATGAGAATGGTATCAAAATATAGGTCTCTGCACCGAGAACACCACAACAAAATGGTATTGTTGAAAGAAGGAACAGATCAATAGTTGATTGTGCAAGGACACTAGTGATAGAGAAAGGAATCACCCAAATATTCTAGAGAGAAGTTGTCAGTACTATTGTTTACACATTAAACAGAGTATAATTGAAGAAAGACACCAAGAAGACACCTTATGAGCTTTGGTATGGATACACACCCAATGTGATTTATTTCAAAAAATTTGGTAGTCAATGTTATATCTTAAAGGATGAAAGAAATGGAAAAATTGACTCTAAGAGTGATGAAGGAATCTTTCTAGGGTATTCCACTAAGAGCAAGGCTTATAAATGTCTTAATAAAACCTCTAACAAAATTGTTGAAAGTGCAAATGTAAAGATAGATGAATTTGTAGAGAAGAATGAAAAGGAAAGCACTAAAGAACCAGAGGACTACAATAGGTTTGTTTACAATGAAGAACCTGACACTCTACCTGAAAAATAATGTAGAGCTCCCAAGCAAAAGATCATTGCACCCGAGCATCAGGCTGCAAATACCGATGACCAAAATATTGCTCAAGATATGCACAAAGTGATGGAGAATAGAATGAAGGAAAAAATGATGATCAAATGATAGACAAAGAGTTGAACTTGTACTTGTAAGATATGTCAAAAAGAACCATCCACATAACCAGATCATTGGAGACAAGAAGGCTGGTATGAGAACCAGAAGTAAGTCTCTAATTACAAGACGTCTTACTTGTGATTATGAGCCAAAATCTGTCAATGTTGCACTTGATAATGATGATGGATAAGTGCTATAAATGAAGAGATTGAGAAAATATAGAAAAACAAGACATGGACACTTGTACCAAGACCAGATGACAAGAATGTCATCAGTACAAAATGGATATTTAGGAATAAACTGAATGAGAATGGAGAAGTCACTAGAAATAAAGAAAGACTAATGTGAAAGGGGTATGCACAAGAAGAAGAGATTGACTATGGAGAGACCTTTGCACATGTTTCTAGGCTAGAAGGAGTAAGACTATTACTTGCTTATGTTGCATGTAAAGGATTCAAGGTATATCAAATGGATGTCAAGTCTGCATTCCTAAATGGAATACTTGAACAAGAGGTATACATTGAACAACCAGAAGGGTTTGTTGATCTAGACAAGAGGGACATGGTATGTAGACTACACAAAGCCCTGTATGGATTAAAATAAGCACCTCGAGCCTGGTATGAAAGAATTCATTCCTATCTTATAAGTATTAGATTTGTAAGAACTAGTGAAAATAGTAATCTTTATTTGAAGGAAGATATTGATACTAACATTTTGATTGATGGGATATTTGTTGATGACATCATATTTGGAGGCAATGATATGCTATGCAAATCATTTGCAAATGAAATAAGCAAAGAATTTGAGATGTCTATGTTTGGAGAGATCAAGTTCTTTCTTGGTCTACAGATAATGCAACAAGATGAAGGTATTTTCATTACACAATCCAAATACATCAAGGAAGTGCTGAAAATATTCAAGATGGAAGAGTCCAAACTAGTTGGAGCACCAATGGCAACTGGATGTAAGATGACAAAGGAGGACAAGTCATCAGAGGTAAATCAGACTTTGTACACATCAATGATTGGAAAACTCATGTATGTTGTACATACTAGACCAGATATTGCACATGCAGTAGCAATAGTTGCAAGATTTTCTGTTGATCTCAGGGAATCACATATGACTGTTGTAAAAAGAATTCTAAGATATCTGAAGAAGACTGAGGAATATGGCTTATGGTATAGAAGAGAAGGCAAATTTGAACTTAAGGTCTTTACCGACGCTGATTAGACTGGAAATATTGATGATCGAAAGAGCACAACTGGAGGAGCATTATTTATGAGTGACAGACTTGTCACATGGATCACCAAGAAGCAAGGATGCATCTCTCAGTCTAGTACAAAAGTAGAGTATGTTGTTGCTACTACAAATTTATCAAACATTGCATGGATCAAACAGTTACTGGATGGTTTGCATATGAAAATTCTTGAACCAGTAATTATCTACTGTGACAATACTAGTGCAATAAACATTTCCAAAAATTCATTCATGCATGCTAAAACAAAGCATATTGTCATCAAGTATCATTATCTAAGAGAACAATTTCAAGAAAAGGAGGTGATACTTGAGTATGTGCAATCAAAGAAACAATTGGCCAATAGCTTCACCAAGACACTACCCAAGGATGCATTTGAATACTTGAGAAAGAGACTAGGGGTCAGACCCTTGTCTACTGGTTAGTAAGATGACTAGAAGGCTGCATTAGCCTACATATTATCAGAATATCATTCATGTTGATGAAAGAAAAGAGATGGACTTCAAAGATAAATCTATACATAACAAGGTACTTATCTACTCCAAGCACCAGAGTTATTACCAATAGATTGGGAAATTCAAGGAATATATTATGGATAGAAAGGATCTGTTTGGAAAAGATGTTTGTTTGGCATTGTTGTCAAAGGGAGAGATTATATCCCTTATCACATTATCACTCCTTATCACCTAAGAGAGAGATTATATCCATTATCATCTCAAAGAGAGATCATATCCATCAAAGTATCCAAAGGGAGAGATGTAACAAGAATGGGAGAGTATACACAAAGGAAAAGATTTGATGACAAGAAACATCACAAAAAAAGGAGAATAGTCAAAGGGAGACACAGAAGAAGAACACATCAAATCAGAGAAAGAAAGATTCTACACCTATCCAGTGAAGGGATTGAAGAAAGATAGAAAGATGCAAGAATCAAATCTACGCTATTTGAGCTTACCGAAAGCCAGAAATTTGTAATAGTTACATTAGGAAGCTTGATGAAAACTGTACATTTCATATTTTATTAGTAATATTATAGTATGATAATGTAGTATGTTTCCACCAATACCAAAGGGAGAGATTGATGAAATGTAACTCATTGAATGTTTGAAGATGTTAAGTTGATGATCATGCAAGACATTAAATCAGTTAATGTATTGTATTGTCATTGATGTCAACTTGATATAATTTGTATGGTCATGAAAATACTGTCAAATACTTCAAAGAACTGATGAATCAAAGGCTATGCTATCAGTAATGCATATAACTCATGTATTCACTAAGTGACTTTATACACTAACGGAGTGCACACTAACGATCAGAGGAAAAGAGCAAAGTCACAGTGTTACCCGATGAGCAAATGCACAGCATTACTAATGAGAAAATTCACAGTGCTGCACGACAAGCAAAACACAAAGTAACCCGACAGACAAAATTACAGTGTTACCCAACAAAAAAGACAAAGATGGAGATCTTGATGACAACTGAAGTCACACCGACAGAATAGTTAGTTATCACCAATGACTAATTGAAGTGTTGACCGACAGAACACTAAGTTCAGAAATGACAAAATGCTTAGCTATCAAAGAAGCTAAAGATAGACTTAACTAATACTTATCATTGTTTTAATCATCCAGATAAAGCTGGAGATAAGTAATTGATTTAAAGCTGATTTGTCCAGTTGGCAAGAAGATCTCTTTGAGATAAAACTGGAGTTTTCTTTAAATCTAATTGGTGAGAATTGTGGATCACGCCAAGAAACAAGAAAGCCAAGAAAAGGTAAATCATGTCTATATAGAGACAAATATAATTCATTACGAAGTGTGTAGGGTGAAGGGAAAAGATGGAATATGCTAAAGAGATTCTAAAGGAGAAGAAAGTCTTCATTCATACCTGATCAATTAAGCTGAGGAAAGAGCTAGATTCTGCAGACACCAATGAACAGTGAGACAAAATCATAGAGCAGAACAGTGTGGAGCAAAGGTATAGATTTGATTATATTGATTAGAGAGGTAATGCACTCACAATAGATCAAAAAATCTGTAATTCAAGTTGTATGTGTGAACAGATCATTAATGTTTCAATTTAACCATTGAAGTATCAAGTCTCTTAACCGAGCAGGACTTAAAAGTCTTCTATAATTGAGATCCATCCCAAGGAGTATCAAAAATTTTGATCATGAAAGTAGCATTGGATATGCTTGATACCTATTGATAGGCCAACTGAGTGTTTGATCAAGGATGGTAGCATTAGATGCCAGATACTAGGTGAAAAACTATCTTTTAAATCCTCTAACAAGGTCACACCTAATAGTGTGTTTGTAACCTTTAACAGTGTTGGCTCCTAACAGAGCTCACTTTAGAAGAGTGAAAATTTGGGGTACCGGTCCCAGTGGTTTTTCCCTTAACACGGTTTCCACGTTAAAATTTCATGTGTTGTGTTTATGTTTTATTACTTTACTATTTTTAATTTCACATATGCAATTTTGGATTGATCGGTATACTCTACATATTTACTGTGTTTTGATAAATAGTTGACTACTTATCGGTAATCATACATAAGAGAGATTTACAAAGCAATCCGACAAGTAGTAAATTGATATAATTATTTCAAGGCATTCATCTTGTAGTACAAAAGATAACTAGAGGCATAATTTATGGTTATAAGTTTTAAGGGTTGATTTAATGATTAATTTTTGAGGCCACTGATTCACCCCCCCCCNTTCCCCCCCCCCCCCCCCCTCTTAGTTATTACTAACAATTGTTATCAGAACTTGTGTGCTTAGAAGGAAGGTTTCAAGACCTAAGCCAAAGATCACAAGATGAACAAACAAGATGTTCCCAAGTTGAACAAATACAATTTTGCTTCATGGCAGAGTAGAATAAGACTCCACTTATCAGGTATTGGAAATGATGTTACTCAATACTTAGATACTGAATATGTGTTACCCATAGGAGTACCCATAGTTTAAAAAATGAGAGAGAAGAATGAGCATAATTGCATGATGATAGAGTTTGCTTCCTCACTCTCTGATGCTAAATTTGAAGATGTCAAAACCTGCAAGACTGCAAAGCAGATGTGGGACAAATTGATGCTTGTACATGGTGGTGAAAAAAATGTTTTGTGAGCCAAGGAAGAAAGCCTTAGAGGAAAGTTTGATGATCTCAAAATGAAAGAAGGTGAAAACATCACACAGTATAGCACAAGAATCAAAGAGGTAGTCAATGCTATCTGAGGAGTTGGAGGTGTACTAGAAGAAGATACATTGGTAAGTAAAATTCTAAGAACCTTACTGCCTTTTTATGCTATTAGAGTATCTTTCATTCAAGAAATGAGAGCAATAGAAAATAGAAATGTTACTCTAAATAGTTTGATTGGAAGATTGATTTCATTTGAGATGAATAAATTTGATAATAGTGTCTTACCAAACATAGAGTCTGCATTCAAATCTTCTTTGAGAATAACTAAATCAAGTCATAAATACACTATAAGAAAAAATAGTGATAGTGATAGTGAAAGTGAAGAAGAAGATCTTGATTAAATTCAAGCACTTATGGCTAGAAGAATGCAGAGAGGAAAAGGTAAATACAAAGGTAAATTACCACTTGTTTGTTTTAATTGTAAAGAGATTGGACACTTTGTTGCAAGATGTCCTAACAGAAGAAAGGATGACGAAAGTAATAACAAATCATTTGAAAAGAAGTTTGACAGAGGTGATTACATAAAATACCAACAATTAGAAAGAAGAGATACCCGAGACTACAAGGATAAAGGAAAGAAGGCTAGTTACCTAGCTAAATGCAAAGATGATGACACTGACACCAAATCTGAGGAAGACATCGAGATGGTGTTTGTAGCAGTAAAAGATTATTCAGACGATGATGAACAAAGGTATGTAGAAACTGCACTCATATCTAAAGTTAGTAAAAATGATGTCTAGATCATAGATAGTGGGTATCCTCACCATATGACCAGTGATAAGAAAAAGTTTGAGACTTTTGAATACTATAAAGGTGGTTCAATAAGAATGGGTATTGACACACCTTGTCTAGTTGAAGGTAGAGGAACCATAATGTTGAATAACCAGGTAAAATGTGAAAATGATTATTGTGTAAATGGATTGAATTATAATCTATTGAGTATTTCTTAGTTGAATAATTTAGGTCATAGAGTAGCATGTGAAAATAAGAAGGCAAATATCTTCAATAAATCAGGAAAATTGATTGGTACTGGTGAGTAAACAAAATGTAATTTATTCTATATAAATGATACTGACACCACTTGCTTAATGGCTAGAAATGAAGACATATGGTTGTGGCACAAAAAATTATGTCATGTGAACTTTGACAACATGATAAAGATTAGAAAAAAGAGAAATGTGAGAGGCTTACCGGCGATGACCAGGCCCGACAATATCACGTGTAAGAATTGTCAAAAAGGTAAGATGACCAAGTCTAGTTTCAAAAGAAAAACCCATACATCTGATGCCATTCCAGAATTAGTCCATACTAATTTATGTGGACCTATGAGGACAAAGAGTTATTATGGAGATAGATACTTTATTCTCTTTGTTGTTGATTACTCTAGAATGATGACAGTCATGTTTCTAAAAGATAAATTAGAAGCATTTAAGATGTTTAAATGGTACAAAGCAATGGTAGAGAAACAAAGTGGTAAAGAATTAAAATGCTTAAGATCAGATAGAGGAGGGGAATTTATTTCAGATGAATTCAGTAACTTTTGCAATGAGAATGGTATCAAAAGATAGGTCTCTACACTGAGAACACCATAGCAAAATGGTATTGTTGAAAGAAAGAATAGATCCATAGTTGATTGTGCAAGGACACTGATGACAGAGAAAGGCATCACCAAAATCTTCTGGAGAGAAGCTATCAGTATTGTTGTTTACACATTAAACAAAGTACAATTGAAGAAAGACACCTTATGAGCTTTGGTATGGATACACACCCAATGTGATTTATTTTAAAAAATTTGGTAGTCAATGTTATATCTTAAAGGATGAAAGAAATGAAAAACTTGACTCCAAGAGTGATGAAGGAATCTTTCTAGGGTATTCCACCAAGAGCAAGGCTTATAAATGTCTCAATAAAGCCTCTAACAAAAATTTTGAAAGTGCAAATGTAAAGATAGATGAATTTGCAGAGAAGAATGAAAAGGAAATAACTAAAGAACTAGAAGAATACAATAGGTTTGTTTACAATGAAGAACCTCACACTCTACCCAAACAATAATGTAGAGCTCCCGAGCAACAATCATTGCACCTAAGCATCAAGCTACAAATACCAATGACCAGAATATTGCTCAAGATGATGCACAAAGTGATGGAGAATAGAATGACAGACAAAATGATGATCAAGATGATAGAAAAAGAGTTGAACCTGTACTTTCAAGATATGGCAAAAAGAACCATCCACAAAACCAGATCATTGGAGACAAGAAGGCTGGTATGAGAACCAGAAGTAAGTCTCTAAATACAATATGTCGTACTTGTGATTATGAGCCAAAATGTGTCAATGTTGCACTTGATAATGATGAATAAATAAGTGCTTTGAATGAAGAGATTGAGCATATAGAGAAAAACAAGACATGGAAACTTGTACCAAGACCAGTTGACAAGAGTGTCATCGGTATAAAATGGATATTCAGGAATAAACTGAATGAGAATGGAGAAGTCACCAGAAATAAAGCAAGAATAGTATGCAAGGGGTATGCACAAGAAGAAGGGATTGACTATGGAGAGACCTTTGCACCCATTGCTAGGCTAGAAGGAGTAAGAATATTACTTGCTTATGCTGCATGTAAAGGATTCAAGGTATATTAAATGGATGTCAAGTCTGCATTCCTAAATGGAATACTTGAAGAAGAGGTATACATTGAACAACCAGAAGGGTTTGTTGATCTAGACAAGAGGGACATCATATGTAGACTACACAAAGCCTTGTATGGATTAAAACAAGCACCCCGAGCCTGGTATGAAAGACTTAATGCCTATCTTATAAGTATTGGATTTGTAAGAACTAGTGAACATAGTAATCTTTATTTGAAGGAAGATACTGATACTAACATTTTGATTGCTGAGATATTTTTTGATGACATCATATTTGGAGGCAATGATATGCTATGCAAATTATTTACAAATGAAATAAGCAAAGAATTTGAGATGTCTATTTTTGGAGAGATCAATTTCTTTCTTGATCTACAGATAATGAAACAAGATGAAGGTATCTTCATTACACAATCCAAATACATCAAGGAAGTGCTAAAAATATTCAAGATGGAAGAGTGCAAACCAGTTGGAACACCAATGGAAACTGGATGTAAGCTGACAAAGGAGGACAAGTCATAAGAGGTAAATCAGACTTTGTACACATGAATGATTGGAAAACTCGTGTATGTTGTACATACTAGACCATATATTGCACATGCAGTAGGAATAGTTGCAAGATTTTTTTTTAATCCCAGGGAATCACATATGACTGTTGTGAAAAGAATTCTAAGATATCTAAAGAAAATCAGGGAATATAGCTTATGGTATAGAAGAGAAGGAAAATTTGAACTTAAGGTCTTTATCGACGCTGATTGGGCTGGAAATATTGATGACCAGAAGAGCACAACTACAGGAGCATTCTTTATGGGTGATAGACTTGTCACATGGATTAGCAAGAAGTAAGGATGCATCTATCAGTATACTGCAGAAGTAGAGTATGTTGTTGTTGCTGCAAATTTCTCAAACATTACATGGATCAAAAAATTACTAGAAGGTATGCATATGAAAATTCTTGAACTAGTAATTATCTACTATGACAATACTAGTGCAATAAACATTTTCAAAAATCTAGTCATGCATGCTAAAACAAAGCATATTGCCAGCAAGTATCATTATTAAAGAGAACAAGTTGAAGCAAAGGAGTTGATTCTTGAGTATGTACAATCAAAGGAACAATTGGCCGATATCTTCACCAAGCCACTATCCAAGGATGCATTTGAATACTTGAGAAAGAAAGATTATACACCTATCCATTGAAGGGATTGAAGACAAACAGAAAGATGCAAGAATCAAATATAAGTTATTTGAGCTTACCGAAAGCCAGACATTTGTAATAGTTACATTAGGAAGCTTGATGAAAACTATATATTTCATATTGTATCAGTAATAGTATAGTATGATAATGTAGTTTGTTGCCATCAATGCCAAAGGGAGAGATTGATGACATGTAATTGATTAAATGTTTGAAGATGTTAAGTTGATGATCATGCAAGGCATTAAATTAGTTAATGTATTGTATTATCATTGATGTCAACTTGATATAATCTATATGATCATGGAAATACTACCAAAGACTTCAAAGAACCGATGAATCAAAGGCTATGTTATCAGTAATGCATATAAGTCAAGTATTCACTAAGTGACTATATACACCGATGGAGTGCACACCAACATTTAGAGTAAAAGAGAAAAGTCACAGTGTTACCCGACGAGCAAATGCACAGCATTACGAGAAAAGTCACAGTGTTTCCCGACAAGCAAAACACAAAGTAACTTGATGGACAAAATTACAGTGTTGCCCTGTTAGAATAGTCCCAAAGGATAACTGAGAGGGGGGGTGAATCAGTTATCAATAACTTTAGTTCTTTAACTTCAGAATACAAAAAAGTAAATGCTTAATCAGATAACACAGTACACAACACACAATTTGATTACGGGGAAACCAAATGGTAAAAACCCTGGTGGGAATTAACACCCACAATGAACTATACTTGTTTATAGTAATCCATCTTAGAAGATATCTCAACCCTATTAGGAGTTGTACTTTATAATGCAATAAGTATAGTGACCTTGTTAAGGGTCAGACCCTGTTAGGAGTCTTTTACAAATAACCCTGTTAGGGGTGGTGGACTCACTATCCAAAAGCTCACTGCTTGATGGTGAAGGCTACAACCTGCTGTATAATAGATATGCACTATATCTGATGATGAACTATAGAGTAGACATGATGTATTGATTAGTTCCAGTGTATTGCAATCTGTCACTTCTTTTTCACATAGACTTTTGATGAATGAACCAACTCTGATAATTTGCTATGTACATCTTTCTTCTCTTTTCATATCATTCACACTTAGAGTGTCACCTTTGACTTGCTAAAAGAATCTTTCTTAAAGTATGCGATCATGGGACCTATAAGACAAGTCTTCATAGCATCCTTGTTGGCTCTACTAAGCATGCAAGAATTATTACAACAGTGCAAATATAAACTGAATAAACGTGATGCTTCACTAAGTCGGCCTCACCAATTTAATTCTAACTTTACAATCTTCTTGAAACATGTTTGGCACCTTTGGATTAATATCATCAACTCATAACTGATCATGAATATATACATGCATATACAGAAGATAGGTGCAACTCAAGAAACACATGATATACGTTGGCCCTAAACAGTTACACTTCTAGAACTGTAACTGCCAATAACAGAATTACATAACTTTACTAAAACATCATATCTGGATCTGTGTGTATGAACATAACATAATAAACATGTCAACAACATGTATCTATCCACGCAAGTCTTCATATCATCATTCTAATAAGTACATATAGAATTACTACTGTGTATTATATGTTGTCATCAATGACAAACATACAATCAATCAACTGCTCAGAATCAAATACCCAACATGCCCAACGAAAAAGACAAGGATGGAGATCTCGATGACAACTAAATTCACACTGATGGAATAGTCAGTTATCACTGATGACTAACTAAAGTGTTAACCGATAGAATAGAGATTTCAGAAATGACAAAATGCTTAGTTGTCAAAGAAGCTAAAGATAGACTTAACTAATACTTATCATTGTTTTAGTAATCTAGATAAAGCCGGAGATAAGTAATTGATTTAAAGTTTATTTGTCCAGTTGGCAAGAAGATGTCTTTGAGATAAAACTGGAGTTTGCTTTAAATCTAATTGGTGAGAATTGTGGATCACGCCAAGAATCAAGAAAGCCAAGAAAAGGTAAATAATGTCATAATAGAGAAAAACATAATTCATTAGGAAGTGTGTTGGGTGAAGAGAAAAGACAGAAGATGCTAAAGAGATTTTGAAGGAGAAGAAAGTCTTCATTCAAACCTGATCAATCAAGTTGAGGAAAGAGCTAGATTCTGTAGACACCGACAAATAGTAAGACAACATCACAAAGCATAACAATGTGGAGCAAAGGTATAGAGTTGATTATATTGATTAGAGAGGTAATGCACTTACAATAGATCTGAAAATATGCAATTCAAGTTGTATGTGTGAATAGATCATTAATGTTTCAGTTTAACCATTGAAGCATCAAGTCTCTTAACCGAGAAGGACTTAAAAGTCTTCTACAATTGAGATACATCCCAAGGAGTATCAAAAATTTTGATCATGAAAGTAGCATTGGATATGCCCGATGCCTATTTATAGGCCAAGTGAGTGTTTGATCAAGGATGGTAGCATTAGATGCTAGATACTAGGTGACAAACTATCTTTTAAATCCTCTAACAAGGTCACACCTAACAGTGTGTTTGTAACCTTTAATAGGGTTGGATCCTAACAGAGCTCACTTCAAAAGAGTGAAAATTTGGGGTACCGGTCCTAGTAGTTTTTCCCTTAATAGGGTTTCCATGTTAAAAATCCATGTGTTATGTGTTTATGTTTTATTACTTTACTATTTTACATTTCACATATGCAATTTTGGATTGATCGGTATACTCTACATATTTACTATGATTCGGTAAATAGTTGACTGCTTATCGGTAATCATACATAAGAGAGATTTACAAAGAAATCTGACAAGTAGTAAATTGATATGTATTTCAAGGCATTTATCTTGTAGGATAGAAGATAACTAGAGGCATAATTTGTGGTTATAAGTTTTAAGGGTTGATTTAAGGATTAATTTTTGAGGCCACTGATTCACCCCCCCCCCCTCCCTCTCAGTTATTACTAACAAGTAAGAGACATTGGCACAATAGTGAAAGAATTTATGGAGAAAGACAGTTTCGAATATGTAACACAACTGTCACAAGGGACATATTATTTGTCATCTCTCTCACCCCTACAGAAGATCAAACTAGAACAATTTGTTGAGGCACAAGCAAGGGAGGAAATGCTAAAGACGCACATTGAAGACAAGTCATTATTGGAGCAGGCATCTAGAATATTGGAGAAATTGATGCCTCACTTTGTCAAGGATGAAGTAGACGTCCCTTTTGAAAATATTTCAAGACTAAATAATGCAGTAAGTACTCAATTTGAGTCATTTGAGAGGTCTGTTGAGATAAAGGTAAGAAAAGAGTTCAATAAGAAGTGGTTTAATGAGTTGAAGGGAAGGTTAGCATATAGCAGGATAGTGTTGGATACCCACATTAAAAGCATACATGATGTTGTGACTAAAGGTGGTAATGTATACAAGTCATGCTTATCCAATTCAAATTTTATTAAAGGGATAGTGAAAAAGATAAAGGAATGTGAACAAAAATTGGATAAAATTGCTCACACTTTTGACCCTTTAGGTGCTTCCACATCTAATCTGGAAGTTAAAGCACTATCTTTTCTTGATAAGATCAAAATCCTGGAGAAATAAAAAGATAAAGTCATTACCAAAATTTGAGAACTTAGGATTTTGATTGCTCCTAAACTTTAGACATTGTTTAGTGTAGTTAAGGAGGCAATAGAAGCAATTGCAACATCATCCCTGGTTAACTTGCAAGTGGTGGAAGCACAATTATATCTATTTAATGGCTACATGTCATTTTTGAGCAGTCTCAAACAAGGTTGGGACAAGGATGTGCAATTATTAAAGACTATATGTGCAGACATCTTTAAATTGATGTAAGTTAAAAAAGTTTTGTATGTACATAGGAGAGTGTGTCTATAAGTTTTGGTATGCATATTTTTAAAGGATTGTAGGGTATTTTTGGAAACATTTTTCTATTGATGTCAAAGGGGGAGTATAGGATATGAAAAATGTGCATGTTATGCTCAGGGGGGGTTATTTTGGATTGAAATATTTTGGAGGAAGTTAAGTTCTATTCAATATGTAGTATTGGGCACTTAGTCATTTTTCACTAAGTTTTGCCATCAATGCCAAAAGGGGGGAATTTTTACAAGAGACACTTCATATAAGCTTGTATATTTTCATTCATGGAAAACAAACATGAATTCCACATGCACATGGTAGTATGTGATCAAACCGAAAGTTAGAGAGAGATTTGACTAAGTACAGCAATGAAGAACATAGTGTACATGCAGTTTTCTCTAAAAGGTTTTGTGTTCTTTTCCAGGTTAACTTCTTTTGGTGCGCATCTAAGGGAAAAATTATGGATGTTTACATATGATAATTCTATAATTTGAAGGTATGATGACATGTTGGGTAAGATTTAGAAGGATCTAAGTAGCGAAACTTTATGTTTGAAAATTTGTCAAGCCAACATGGTGAAATATCTTTACACGGACATGGTAATTTGTTTTTGGCACTAACTTTTATGATTTAATGCTAAAGATGGCATTTGTATCTGTATGAATATAATTGTTTTGGAGGGAAGTCAATTCAAATTGAGGATTTGGCTGACTTGGTCAAAACATGTTACATTTCCCTAGAACTTTTTTATGTCGACATTGTCAAAGATCGAATTTATAGTTGTGCAATTATAAGATTGATGGGTTAGGTTTTGATTATGTGTGTGAATGATATTTGGATGATATTTGATGCATGTATGAAGTGTGAAAGTTAGTTACATATAGATTTGAAGCAGGAAAGTGGGATCTAATAGTTTGATTAGCGAAGAACAAAGAGCAAGGCAATCAGAAGTAAAAGTGTATCCAATCAAATTCATGTGCTTATACAAAACTATAATTAAGCATAGTTAATGCTAATTTAGTAGTTAAAAATGTCTTGTGATAATTGCAGTGAGTTCCAATAAGGCAATGAGCCTTCTTGTAAAGGGTTGTAGCCCTAGTTTAATTGAGCAATGAGCTCTAGATAGTGTGCATGAATGCAAGTCATTCCTAAACTATTATAAGAAGATATTTTATGCAGAGTATTTTTGTGTGGGTTTCATCCCCATCTTGGCTTTCCCCTAAAAGGGTTTCCATGAAAAAATCTACGTTTTATGTTATTGTTCTTATTTTCTTTATGTTCATGCACTTTACTTCTCAGTTTATGCATTAAGTGGTTTGTGAATCTGATTATTAAAGGTAAAATTGGTATAATAATGATTCCAACCCCCCCTCTCAGTGTTCTCTCCCTCCAACACTACTCTCTATAATACTAATTCAAATATGAATTTTTTCAATGGTAGAGACTTTAGAGCTATAATATTTAGTAAGGGTTTGTTGGCATTGATCACCTAACTAGAAAAGATAATAATATTGATACATGTCTAGTCAAATATTGTCATTGATGGTAAAACATACTAAATAATATACTCCTACAATTGATCATAATCAGAAATAAATAATCTAATGGAACACCTAACCGACTAAGGTACACAACAACAATACAATGGAAATTTGGTGAATGTATATTGAGATCAAAGTATTATGAGAGATGGTTTTGCAAGATGTCGTATAATAATATTTTAGAGATGCCTGGATCAACCAATTCTTAAAATGGTAAATTCTTATTTGAATTTGAATGGTTTATCAGTATTCTGAAATAAACTTTGCAATATTATTTTTGTGATCACTAAACAACAAATCGGTATAGATTTCAAGGTGAAGTTTTTTTAGAATGTTATTTGAATTGACAAGATTATATTAGTTTGATTGGATGGATGATTTTGCCTAAGCTTAATGATGTTTTAGAACATTCTACAAGAAGTTGAACCTAAAGTGTTAAGTGACCTAAAAGAAATTTAAAAATCAATGGTGTTGATTAAGCGGAAAAAATAGTAAGCAATCATACAAAATATTATCTGTGAGATGGATACAAAGTTGGATATTTTGAGGAAGAGATATTTAAAGAAGGAGGAGAGAAAGTAATGAAAAGGAATAACTATTGCAAGATCAATCAGCGACTGGTACAAGAGATTGTGAAAAGATTTGAAGAAGAGATTTAAGTCACAGATTGTATGGAAGCTTTAGAAGCTATAGAACCTAAAGGATCTTACAAGAAAGGAGTGCTTTTACAGATCAATCACTTTTTGTTCTCTGACAATTGCAGCAAGCTAAATCCTTTAACAAGGTAGACTATTATAGGTCTTTATTTCTAAATCCTTTCACAAGGTGAATCTCTAGATTGTAGATTTTAATCCTCACATGAGGTAGACTATAAAAGGTCTTATTGTACATCTAATAGTATAATAGGAATCTCTAACAAGATGTATAACTCTCAGAAAGAGTTTTTGTAAGCCTTTCACAAGGAACCTTCTATATTGTAGTAGTGAAGTTTGTGGGTACCATCCCCACTATGGTTTTTCCCTTGTATAAGGGTTTCCACGATACCAAAATCATTGTGTCTATGGTTGTGATGTTTTGGTTTCATTTTCTATTTTATGGTTATGACCATGTTCAGTAATAATGGTTAATGCATATTGAATCAATTTTTAGTTTTGTCTTCTATTGATGTTCATAATTAGTTTTAAAATTTGAATTGGTGATTGTATTGATTCACCCCCCCNTTGTTTTTATTCCCCCCCCCCCCCCCCCTCTCAGTACATTTCTTAGTGCTTAGTCCCAACAATTGGTATCAAATATTTGGTACTCTAAAGGAAATTTTAACAACTTGAGTTAAAGGTCCTGAGTTGAGCACTATGGAAAGAGGAAAAACTTCTAAGCAAGTAATTGAAGATTTGACAGAAAGACTAAGAAAATCTCTTGTTGTTAGAAGGAAACTGGATGAAAATTTAAAAGATATACAGGACTATTGTAATGAACTGTCAAAAGGAAGTATGTCTGATGAAGCACAAGAAGCCCTAGATGAAGTAATGGAGGAAAATGCAAAGTTAACAAAAGAACTGTCAAATGTGAAAAAGGAATTTGAAGGACAATCAATGGCTATGTGTGAATATCTTGAACAGAAAAGAGTTTTTGAAGATGAAAGGAAAGAAATTGAAGAAAAAATGAAAGAAAAGGAACAGGAATGGTATCACATCAATAGAGATAATGTTGTAATGCGTGAATATTTGAGTGATTTAGTTGAAGAAACTGAAGAAAACACTATCAAAAATGAAAATGTGAGAGGTAAATGAAAAATTGAGAGATGAAAATGAAATGTTGGAGAATGAATTGAAGAAAGCGCAAGAAAAAATCAAGAAGGAAAAAGAGGTATATGAACACCTTAAGAGAGATAATGATAGTACTCTAAAGATTCTTGAACAACTTAATCAGCAAAGGATACCTAATGACACATCTAGATTAGGTTATACTGGAAGGAGTGCACAGGAAATTGGAGAATCGTGAAAAAACAAGGAGAAACAAGATGAACCCAAGTTACCTGTCAGAATTCAAGAGAGGAAAGCATTAAATCCTACATGCTACAATTGTGGAAAGCCAGGCCACACATCAAATATTTTCAAATACCGACCGGTAAGTCCTAAAACTCAATCTTTTAATGGTTATTGTTATAATTGTAATCAATATGGACATAGAGAAAGTGAATGTGGTCCTAATGCAAAATATGGAGAAAGATTTGAGGGATATTGCTATAACTACAATAAGTATGGACACAAATCCATAGAGTGTAGGTTAGCATTGAACAATTGTAGATCATCCAAGCCACCGACAAACACTTATGGAAGAAAACAACAATATGGTTTGATTTGTGCAAACTGTGGAATTCATGGATATATTGCAGAAAATAGTAGAAAAATGAATTTGAGCAATAATCATGGACCCTAGAGATCAACTAGCATGATATGTTATGCATGTAATAGAGCAGTTCATCTAGCTAGAGATTGCAGAAATAGTCCAGTAAACTAGTCACAACATAATGAAGAAAAGAAAAGTGTAAATGTTGAAAAAGTAAGAAGTGATATGAAGAAAATATGGGTTAAGAAAGAAGGAGGATTAGGTTCATCTAAATTGGGATCTCAACCATGTAGTGTTGAGATTTCACCTTCTAACTAGGTCAAGAAATTGACTTAAGCGGAAGAAAGAAAATTTCATATCAACCGGTCCCCAAAATTATTTGTAAGGAATCCAAATTTTCATAATAAGATGTGAGGTGATGTCATTGTATCTATCTTTAACGATATTATGAAAAATTTTACAACCATTGTAAAATATTACTGTTGGAAGCATATTGAATGGTAAATTTATGCATTGAATGAATGAACAGTAAGATGGTTAACCACTCAAACTGGTAATGGTAACTTGAATGAATGATAAACCCTAACTGAAATTATAAATACATGTAACAAGATCATTTGCATACTTTTCTTTCATGATAATTGCTTATGAGCTAAGTGTGAACTAATTTTGAGAGACCATTCAGTTGAATCTAAAGACTGAACAAGTGCCAAACCCTACATGAATAGAGAGGGTGTTTGAAGTGAAGAATTTGATTGATTGAGACTAAGTTTGTGATTTTGGTTGTTAAGGAGATTTTAATATGGCACAAACGTTCGATACTCCTACCCTAATAGAACATGTTGAGGAGTCGCGACCACAATTCAGGTTACATCCTATGAAGGCCACCAAGGTTGATGAAGCTACAGCATTGTCATCAATCCCACCTGGAGTTTTTTTGGTAGAGGACATACATTGTTTTATTCATTGTAAGATGGAGGAACTCAGAAAAGTTGAATCATTGCGGGATATTTGAATTTTTATGAAGTTGGAAGTTTGAATAATGAATATGGACATCTAATGAATAGCAGTATTCTGAATGCACTTGATTTCCCTACATGTTTCCATGATGACTGGAAAAGAAATATACTAAGAATAATTTATGATCAATTCCTATGGTTGGATGAGAAGCATAAGATCACTGGTGAAGTAATCAGAAGAGTTACAGGTTTTAGTGCAACCAGTGAGTCACCTACCCTGAGACAAATTTCTGGAGATGTAGTTGCAGAATTGACCAAATCATGAAGAGACCACAGATCCATGACTATGATGGATATACCTGATGATATTGTGAGCTTTGTAGTGATGATTGAAGGTTACAAGGTTTATTAGTCAAGAAGACACAACAACATTCCCCATGGAGAAATCCATGCTTCTTACAAAATGGAGAGTGAGAATGTATGTTACAACCTATGTGTTTTTCTAGCTGATCAACTAGTTTTTAATAGGGAAAATATTTTAAATGATAAGAAGAATTCATTCAAGTATGGGTCATTACTTGTCTGTATTTTCTTTTATTTTCAAAATTATTTCCTTGGAAAAGGCAATGTTAAATAGAAAGAAGATAGACATGTGGTAGCACAGATCTCTAATTATGTTAAGGAATTAGGAGATCAACTTGACAATAATATGTGGGGATACTTAAAAAAAATCAATATAATATGCATAAGAAATAGAGAATACCACCTGGCATAGTTCATAAGTATAGGAATGATATTTGTTTCTTAGTTGACACAAGCACCTAAATACTTCAACCTGTTGTACCCAGAACATTATGGATTCCTCCAATGGGTTATGAGACCTATGAAGATGAGATAGATAGGTATATAGAGGTGTTGTTGAGTAAGCCATATATAAAATTGAGAAACTTTTTGGAACATTTGAAGAAGCAAGCTCTAGAATTAAACTTGAACTCAAAAATCCTGTAATAGAAAGAAACAGAAGAAGAATATTAAAAAAGTTAGAGGCTAAGTTTGGAGGAGAAAGCTCTAATTCAAAAGAATCTCAAGAGACCCCTTCAATATCATCTGCAAAACTAGTAGAGGCCACTGTAACAAAATCTAAGAAAACATACAGAAGAAATGGAAAGAGGCAAGCAAAGAAGACTCCTAAAAAAACTACATAACTGATGCCTACAAGGAGAACACTAGAAAGAGCATCCAAAGGCTCAGAATATGCATCTAGTAGGAAAAATTCTAAAGTAACAAAGGATGATGATGAGGACACCTCTTCAGAAAAGGAAGTAAAAGAGGTAATGGAAGTAGGGATGACCTCTAGAGGCATTTCCATTGATGAATTTATACATAACATTGAGACTCTTAGAGGATTATGTGGAGTTTCTAGCAAGTATGACTTATGTCATAGTGATGAAATTAAGAGAATAATGGAAAATGTTGATGACATGTAACTGATTGAATATTTGATAATGTTAAGTTGAAGATGATGCAAGACATTAAATTAGCTAATGGTTTGTATTGTCATTAATGTCAACTTGATATCATCTGTATGGTCATGTACATAATGCCAAAGAATTCAGAGAATCAATGGAACGAAGATTATGCTTTCAGCAATGCATAAAATTCAAGTATTCACTAAGTGACAGACAACACCAACGGAGTGCACACCATCGATAAAGGTAAAGAAAAAGTCACGGTGATACCCGACAAGCAAAAGATAGAGTTGCCCGACGAAGCAAAATCACAGGATGCCTGACGAGCTGAAAATAGAGTTGCCTGATGAGAAAAATCCAATGATACCCGAGGGATGGAGATCCCAAAGCTAACTAGAGTTAAACTGATGGAACTAGTAGTTGTCACTGATGACTAACTACAAAATTGACCGACAGAACAGAGAGTTCAGAAAAATGACAAAATATCTAGTTGGTAGAGCTTAAGGATAGACTTAACTAGTTGTTTTATTTATTTTATTCACCCAGAGTTAAGTAATTGATTTAAAGATGATTTATATAGTTGGCAAGAAGATAACTATGAGATAAATTAGGATTTAAAGCCGTAAATAAGATTGGCTAGATTTTTTTTCACGCCAAGAATCAAGAATAAAGGAATATCATGTCTATATAAGAGACAAGCATAATTCATTTCCATAATCACAAGCAATCACATACACATAAGGGGAGTGAATAGAAAGAGGATGCTGAAGAGAAACTGATGAAGGATAACTTCATATAGTTCTGATCAATCAAGTTGAAGGAGAGCTAAAGAATTTTGTGGACACCGACGAACAGTGAAGCATAGCATCACAGAGCAGAAAGTGTGGAGCACAAAGAGATGAATTGATACATTGATCAGAGAGGTATTGTACTTAAATAGATCTAAAAATATACAATTCAAGTTTCATTAGAAATAGGTTATAGTGTTTCAGTTTAACCATTGAAGCATCAAGTCTCTTAACAGAGTAGGACTTAACCGTCTTCTATAATTGAGGTATATCCTAACAGATTGCCAAAAATTTTATCATGAAGATAGCATTGAGTGTCTGATACTGACACACAGTCTAAGAAGGAGGCTGATGTAGTTAGGTAGCACCAGATATGCCAGATACCTATTGTGCCCATAGAGGTTGATCAATGTTGGTAGCATATACATGCCAGATATCAAGTGATAGACTCGTATTAAAATCCTCTAACAAGGTCACACCTAACAGTGTGTTTGTAACATTTAACAGGGTTGGCTCCTAATAGGGCTCACTTCAGAAGAGTGAAAATTTGGGGCACCGGTCCTAGTGGTTTTTCACTTAACAGGGTTTCCATGTTAAAATCCATGTGTTATGTGTATATGGTTTATTACTTTATTGTTTTACATTTCACATATGTATTTCTGGATTGATTGGTACACTCTACATATTTACTGAGTATCGGTAAATAATTTTTACTACTTATCAATTATCAAGGAAAATAAGGAAAAACAAGGTAAACTGACAGACAGTCAATTATTAAAAGTATTTCATGGCATGCATCTTCGAGGGACTTAATAATCTGAGGTGTATTGATTGGTGGTTAAAGATTAAAGGATAAATTTTTGAAGCCACTAATTTACCCCTCC